>PVKV010010317.1:0-76306 GCA_004027835.1 Alouatta palliata | reverse complement strand
AGAAAATCTAGGCAAAACCATTCAGGACATAGGCGTAGGCAAGGACTTCATGACCAAAACACCAAAAGCATTGGCAACAAAAGCCAAAATAGACAAATGGGACCTAATCAAACTCCACAGCTTCTGCACAGCAAAAGAAACAGTCATTAGAGTGAATCGCCAACCAACAGAATGGGAAAAAATTTTTGCAGTCTACCCAGCTGACAAAGGGCTGATATCCAGAATCTACAAAGAAATGAAACAGATTTACAAGAAAAAAACAAGCCCATTCAAAAGTGGGCGAAGGATATGAACAGACACTTTACAAAAGAAGACATACATGAAGCCAACAAACATGTGAAAAAATGCTCATCATCACTGGTCATTAGAGAAATGCACATCAAAACTACATTGAGATACCACCTCACGCCAGTTAGAATGGTGATCATTAAAAAATCTGGAGACAACAGATGCTGGAGGGGATGTGGAGAAATAGGAATGCTTTTATACTGTTGGTGGGAGTGTAAATTAGTTCAACCATTGTGGAAGACAGTGTAGCGATTCCTCAAGGACCTAGAAATAGAAATTCCATTTGATCCAGCAATCCCATTACTGGGTATATATCCAAAGGACTATAGGTCATTCTACTATAAGGACACATGCACACAAATGTTCACTGCAGGACAGTTTACAATAGCAAAGACCTGGAACCAACCCAAATGCCCATTGATGGTAGACTGGACAGGGAAAATGTGGCACATATACACCATGGAATATTATGCAGCCATCAAAAATGATGAGTTCGTGTCCTTTGTAGGGACATGGATGAACCTGGAAACCATCATTCTCAGCAAACTGACACAAGAACAGAAAATCAAACACCGCATATTCTCACTCATAGGCGGGTGTTGAACAATGTGAACACATGGACACAGAGAGGGGAGCATCACACACTGGGGTCTGTCGGGAGGAAAAAGGGGAGGGACAGCGGGGGGTGGGGAGTTGGGGAGGGATAGCATGGGGAGAAATGCCAGATATAGGTGATAGGGAGGAAGGCAGCAAATCACATTGCCATGTGTGTACCTATGCAACGATCTTGCATGTTCTTCACATGTTCCCCCAAATCTAAAATGCAATAAAAAAAATATTTAAAAAAATTAATACATCATTTAATAGTAAATTGCTATTTGGCATATAAAAGCCTCTGCATTAGTCCATTTTCATGCTGCTGATAAAGACATACTCAAGACTGGGCAATTTACTAAAGAAAAATGTTTAATTAGACTTACAGTTCCACACGGCTGGGGAAGCCTCACAATCATGGTGGAAGGCAAAAAGAAGCAAGTTGCATCTTACATGGATGGCAGCAGGCAAAGAGAGTTTGTGCAGGGGAACTCCTCTTTTTAAAACCATCAGATCTCATGAGACTTATTCACTACCATGAGAACAGTACAGGAAAAAACTTGCCCCCATGATTCAATTACCTCCCACTTGGTCCCTCCCACAGTACATGGGAATTCAAGATGAGATTTGGGTGGGGACACAGCCAAACCATATCATTCTACCCCTGGCCACTCCCAAATCACATGTCCTCACATTTCAAAACTAATCATGCCTGCCCAACAGTCCCCCTGAGTCTTAACTCATTTCAGTATTAACTCAAAAGTCCACAGTCCAAAGTCCCATCTGAGACAAGGCAAGTCCCTTCCACCTATAAGCCTGTAAAATCAAAAGCAGGTTAGTGATGTCCTACCTACAGTAAGGGTACAGGCATTGGGTAAATACAGCCATTCCAAATGAGAGAAATTGGCCAAAACAAAGTGGCTACAGGCCCCCTGTAAGTCTGAAATCCAGTGGGACTGTCAATCTTAAAGCTCCAAAATGATCTCCTTTGACTCCATGTCTCAAATCCAGGTCATGCTAATGCAAGAGGTGGGTTCCCATGGCCTTAAGAAGCTCTGCTCCTCTGGCTTTGCAGGGTACAGCCTCCCTCCCAGCTGCTTTCACAGGCTGGTGTTCAGTATCTACAGCTTCTCCAGGTGCATGGTACAAGCTATAGGTGGATCTACCATTTCAGGGTTTGGAGGACTATGGCTCTCTCCTCAGAGCTCCACTAGGCAGTGACCCAGTAGGGACTCTGTATGGGGGCTCCCACCCCACATTTCCCTTCCTCACTGCCCTAGCAGAGGTTCTCCATGAGGGATCAACCCCTGCAGCAAACTTCTGCCTGGGCATCCAGGCATTTCCATACATCTTCTGAAATCTAGGTGGAGGTTCCCAAACCTCAATTCTTGACTTCTCTGCACTCACAGGCTCAACATGATGTGGAAGCTGCCAAGGTTTGGGGCTTTCACCCTCTGAAGCCACAGCCCAAGCTCTATGTTGGCCCTTCTCAGTCACAGCTGGAGCAGCTGGGACACAGGGCACTAAGTCCCTAGGCTGCAGACAGCATGGGGACCCTGGGCCCAGCACACAAAACCATCTTTTCCTCCTAGGCCCACAGGCCTATGATTGGAGGGGCTGCCATGAAGACCTCTGACATGCCCTCAAGACATTTTCTCCATTATCTTGGGGATTAACATTCATCTCCTCGTTTTTTATGCAAATTTCTGCAGCCATCTTGAATTTCTCCTCAGAAAATGGGATTTTCTTTTCTATTGCATTGTCAGCCTGCAAATGTTCTGAACTTTCATGCTCTACTTCACTTATAAAACTGAATGTTTTAACAGCACCTAAGTCACCTCTTGAATGCTTTGCTGCTTAGAAATTTCTTCCGCCAGATACCCTAAATCAACTCTCTCAAGTTCAAAGTTCCACAAATCTCTAGGGCAGGGGCAAAATGCCACCAGTCTCTTTGCTAAAACGTTAACAAGAGTCACCTTTGCTCCAGCTCCCAACAAGTTCCTCATCTCCATCTGAGACCACCTCAGCCTGGATTTCATTGTCCACATCATTAACAGCATTTTGGCCAAAACTATTCAATAAGTCTCTAGGGAGTTCCAAATTTTCCCACATTTTCCTGTCTTCTTCTGAGAGCCTTCCAAACTGTTCCAACCTCTGCCTGTTACCCACTTAGAAAGTCGCCTCCACATTTTCAAGTATCTTTTCAGCAATGTCCCACTCTACTGGTACCAGTTTACTGGATTAGTCCATTTTCACACTGCTGATAAAGACATACCTGAGACTGGGCAATTTACTAAAAACAGAGGTTTAATTGAACTTACAGTTCCACATGGCTGGGGAAGCCTCACAATCATGGCAAAAGCCAAGGAGGAGCAAGTCATGTCTTACATGGATGGCAGCAGGCAAAGAGAGAATGAGGAAGATGTAAAGGCAGAAACCCCTGATAATACCATCAGATCTCATGAGACTTATTCACTGTCATGAGCACAGCACAGGAAAGACTTGTTCCCATGATTTGATTACCTTCCAGCAGGTTCCTCCCACAACACATGGGAATTCAAAATGAGATTTGGGTGGGGACTCAGCCAAACATATCGGCCTTTAACTGTTTAATAGTCTTAATTAAAAGAGTTTAATCATGACCTTTTGAATACTTACGTCAATGATTATATAACAGACTATGTAAACAGATTATGTTGTATGGTGAATTAACTTAGGAAGATAACTGATAATAGACAATTGATGGGGTTAAATTATATGTATTTATTTTTATTTATAGAATTTGAGGGCCAGGCATGATGGCTTATATGTATAATCACAGCACTTTGGGAGTCTGAGTCAGGAGGACTCCTTGAGCCCAGGTGATCAAGACCAGCCTAAGAAACACAAGGAGACTCCCATTTCCACAAAAAAAATATAAAAATTAGCCAGGCATGGTAGTGCACACCTGTGGTCCCAGCTACTCAGTAGGTAGAGGTAGGAAGATTGTTCACTGCACTCCGGACTAGGCAATAGAGAGAGACCATCTCTCTCTCTCTCAAAAAAAAAAAAAAAGGTACCATAAGTATTTTTAAATAATAGTTAGAAATATTAAGTGTGATAGAGAAGGAAGGCAGTGGGGGACGCTGCCACGCAAGTTAGAAAAATAGAAAAAGATTTGACATTTACAAGTACGATTCAAGACACATAAGTAAATTCAAATAGAGATCGAGAATGCTTTGCAGCTACACCAGGTCTATTTTCACATAATGTAAGAGAGAATGATATCTGACCCAAAATGATTCCTCATTATTCTCTTTCCTGAATGTTATCTACCTGGCAGCCAGCTTTCATAAAGACAATTCCCCACAACCTAAGGCCACAAGGCAAGATCCCCAAGGCTGTCTGGTTGCTTTCTCTTCCCACAGGAAATGACAAAAAATAGTACAGATTATCACACACAGTACAGAGAACCAATGCCTATTTACTTTCTGGGCTGAGGCACTCAGTGCCCCTTCATAATCTTTCCTACAATGGTTGCAGTCATAATGTATGTTTAACTTTTTGAGGATGTGCCAAACTGTTTTCTGAAGCAGCTGCACCATTTTATTCTAATGTAAAAGCCAATGTTACAGGGGTTCCAATTTCTTCATATCCTTGCTAACACTGGTTTTCTGTTTATTGTTATTATTATAATACCCATCCTAGTGGGTGTGAAGTGGTATCTCACTGTGGTTTTGATTTGGATTTCCCTAATGAATAACTTTTCTTATGTTTGTTGGCTATGAAATAGGCAGACCAAAAAAAACCCTTAAACCAAGAAAGTTCAACAGATATCACAGATCTATACCAATGGCTCACCGTTATCCAATCTCTTGCCAGATTCTAATTTTGCCTCCTAAACATTTTTTAAAATCCATCAGCATATTTTCATCTCCATTGCCATTATCCTAGTCTAAACTAGGACAATGTTGCTATACATGCTTTCAATTCTCTTGACTATATACTGAAGCATGGATTTGCCGTATTTCTGCAATAGCCTCTTCTCCACTTTTGTTACTTTTCAATCCATTCTCTACCTAGCAACCAGAGGTAACTTTCTAAAATACAGATCTGATTGTGTCACTCTTCTGCGTCAAATCCTTCCGTTGTTTCACTCTGCTCTTTTCATCAGGATCTACATCACCCTGCGTGACTGACCTGCTGCCTAACTTTTCCATTTCATCTGAGATTCTTTCCCTTTTCCCTTCTGCACTCCAACCACAACCACCCTTCATTTCCTTTATGCAAACGTTCTTCATGAATTTAGTGAAAGAAATGAACTGTAAGGTAGGTCCTTCCACCAGTGCAATTCCTCAGATCTTGTATTTCATGTGGGACTTTTTTCCCACACTCATTAGCCCCTGACTTTGCATAATTTCCATCAGCTACTCCCACCAGAGCTTTCTTCCTGCCTGCCACATCACTTCAACACCGCTAGAACAAAGCCGTTACTACTTAGACCATTCAGCCTCCTATTCACTTTATTATTATTTTGTAGTAAAATACATGTAAGATTTATCAACTTAATCATTTTTAAGTATAGAGTTCAGGAGTGTTAATTCCATCACTACCATTGCTGTACAACCCATCTCCAGAACTCATTGCTATACAATCAATCTCCAGAACTCTTTTCATCTTGAAAAACTGAAATTCATACCGATTAAATAATTCCCAATTCTATTCTCAACTCAGCTCTTGGCAACCACCATTCTACTTTCTCTATACATAAATTTAACTACTCTAGATAACTCATGTAAGTAGAACTACAGAGTCCTTGTCTTTTTATGATTGACTTATTTCACTTAGAATAATGTCCTCGAGGTTTATTGCATATGTCCACATTTCCTCCCTTTCTATGGCTGAATAACATCTCGTGTATAGATACCATATTTACCTAATAACCTGTCCATGAACACTCGGGTTGCTCCCACCTTTTGGCTATCATAAATAAATGCTGCTATGCATACAAGTATACAAATATCTCTTCAAGAATGTCTTCAATTCTTTTAGGTATCTGCCCAGAAGTGAAGTTGCTGAATCATATGATAACTTCAAAGTTTTTTGAAGACTTTCCATATTATTTTCCATGGAAGCTAGATATTTTACATTCCCAGCAGTGTACAAGGATTCCAATGCCTCCACATCCTTGCCAACACTAGTTATATAGTCATCCTAATGGGTAGAGGTGGTAACTCATTGTGGTTTTGATTTGCATTTCCCTAATAATTAGTGATGTTAAACATCTGTGCGTGTACCTATTGGCTATTTGTACATCTTCTAGGCAGAAATATTTATTTGTTCACAGAAAAGTCCTTTACCCAATTTTTCATTTGGTAAAGGTTTTCTTGTTGTTGACTTGCAGGAATTCTATATTTATTCTAGATATTAACCCCTTATCAGATATCTGATTTACAAATATTTTCCCTTCTATAGGTTGCCTTTTCACTCTATTGTGTCCTTTGATGCACAGAAGTTTTTAATTTTAATATAATCCAATTTATGTATTTTTACTTTTCTTGGTCCATGGTTTTGGTGTCACAGCCAATGGATTCTATTACTTTTTAAAGCATTTTTCTTACTACAGCAAGCCAGAGATAAAAATCAAAAGAAAAGGGAAATACTGAAATTTTTTAAAAAGTTTCCCAAAAGAGTCAATACTGATGTCTAATTTATCCATACTATGGTCTCAGCTGTCTGGTCTTTCTGTTTTCTTCTCCATGATGCAATCTGAACATCTGCTTCAAAACTATATTTTTCTTCTATACATTCTAGAGTGTTAGCTCTGTCAAATTATTCAATCCTGCCAGAATTCCTTCTTTGACAGTCCCTTCCTGTCTTAAACATAAATTATCCCTTGATTTCAAGTTGTATGACTCTACAGATGTCTATCTCACTGAAAGGAGACAAGATTCCTCTGAGGCTTCTCCTCCACACCCTGCCACACATCCCATTAGTTGAGAACCATGGCTGAACAGCCAACATTCCTTCTTCATGGTCCACACCAGAGGTTGGCAAACTACAGCCCACAGACACAGTTTAGCCCATGAGCTAAGAATGGCTTTTGCATTTTTAGGTAATCGAAAAATAAGTCCACAGCATAATATTTCATGACACATTAAAATCATATGAAATTCAAATGTTTCAAAAAAGTTTTATTAGAACATAGCCATGTGTATTAAGCTGTTCTTGTGTTACTATAAAGAAACACCTGACTGGGCGCAGTAGCTCACACCTATAATCCCAGCACTTTGGGAGGCCGAGGCAGGTGGATCACCTGAGGTCAGGAGATCGAGACCATCCTGGCCAACATGGTGAAACCCCGTCTCTACTAAAAATGCAAAATTAGCTGGACATGGTGGCATATGCCTGTAATTCCAGCTACTTGGGAGGCTGAGGCAAGAGAATCGCTTGAACCTGGGAGGCAGAGGTTGCAGTGAGCCAAGATCACGCCACTGCACTCTAGCCTGGGCAACAAGAGCAAAACTCCATCTCAAAGAGAAAAAAAATCCACAGAATAATATTTCATGACACATGAAAATCATATGAAATTCAAATGTTTCCAAAAAGTTTTATTAGAACATAGCCATGTGTATTAGGCTGTTCTTGTGTTACTGTAAAGAAACACCTGGCCAGGCACGGTGGCTCATACCTATAAACCCAGCACTTTGGGAGCCCAAAGCGGGTGGATCACCTGAGGTCAGGAGTCAGAGACCAGCCTGGCCAACATGATGAAATCTCTAATAAAAATACAAAAAATTAGCTAGGCATGGTGGCACATGCCGATAATCCCAGCTATTTGGGAGTCTGAGGGAGAAGAATCACTTGAACCTGGAAGCCAGAGGTTGCAGTGAGCCGAAACAGCACCACTGCACTCCAGCCTGGGCAATAAGAGCAAAACTCTGTCTCAAAAACAAGAAAAAAGAAAGCAAGCAAGCAAGCAACACCTGAGACTGGGCAATTCATAAAGTTTAATTGGCTCACAGTTCTGCAGGCTGTACAAGCATGGCACCAACATCTGCTTGGGTTCTGGTGACAGCCTCAGGAAGCTTACAATCATGGTGGAAGGTGAAGTGGGAGCAGGCAAGTTGCATGGTGAGAGGGAGCAAGAGATAGAGAATAGGGAGGTCCCAGACTTTTTTGAACAATCAGATATTGTGTGAATTGAGCCAGAATTCATTTATCACCAAAGGGATGGTGCCATTCATGAGGGATACACCCCATGATCCAATCACCTCCCACCAGGCCGTACCTCCAACATTGGGGATTACAGCTCAACATAACATTTTGAAGGAACATCCAAACACTCTACAACAAGACTGAGTAGCTATGGTCAGATATGGTGGTTCATATCCCATATCCCATATGAGGGTGGTTTGTAATCCCAGCACTTTGGAAGGCCAAAATGGGCAGATCACTTGAGGTCAGGAGTTTGAGACCAGCCTGGCAAACATGGTGAAACCCTATCTCACAAAAATTAGCCGGGCATGGTGGCAGGCGCCTGTAATCCCAACTAGGCTGAGACAGGAGAATCGCTTGAACCTGAGAGGCAGAGGTCACAGTGAGCAGAGATTGTGCCACTGCATTCCAACCTGGGCAACAGAGTGAGATTCTGTCTCAAAAAAAAAAAAGAAAAGAAAAGAAAGAAATTGAATAGCTGTGACAAACCGCAGAGCCCACAAAGTCAAAAATACTTAGTATCTGGATGTTAACAGAAAACATCTGTCAATCCCTGGTTTATGCTTCTTGACTACATCCAGAGTTCTCCTTTGTTTCTCCCTAAGTAATCTCAGTACCAACCCATGGCCTGCTTAGATATGCGTGCTAAGTCTTACGCCCTCAATAACTTCCCAGTCCTACTGGGTGATCTATTCTGTCCTGCTATCTGCCTAGCAGGACAATAGTAAAGACAAATGCAAAGATGACATCTGCAAACAAGTGTCATCAATAGTAGCCACCTAACTCCTTCATAAGCTTTGCAAAACTGGGTACAGAGAAGAGAGATAACTAGCCGAAGCTTGCAAGGCTATTAAAATGCAGACAGATGGGTAGACTGCAAAAATTTTCTCCCATTCTGTTGGTTGCCAGTTCACTCTAATGACAGTTTCTTTTGCTGTACAGAAGCTCTTAAGTTTAATTAGATCCCATTTGTCTATTCTGGCTTTTGTTGCCATTGCTTTTGATGTTTTAGTCATAAAGTTCTTGCCTATGCCTATGTCTTGAATGGTATTCCCTAGGTTTTCTTCCAGGGTTTTTATGGTGTTAGGTCTTATGTTTAAATTTTTAATCCATCAAATCACCCTGGCAAGTGTATACCTATATAACAAACCTGCACATTCTGCACAAGTACCCCAGAACTTAAAGAATAAAAAAAAAAAAAAGCAGACACAGGATTCAAACCCAAGTCAGATTTCAGAGACCTGGCTCTTAACTATTACGCTATCTTGTCTCCCTAAAGGAGGCTAAGAACTTAGAAACCCTAGTATCAACTTAGAATTCTAGGTACTGGCTGGACGTGATGGTTTATGCTTGTAATCCCAGCACTTTGGGAGGCCAAGGCAGATGGATCAACTGAAGTCAGGAGTTCAAGACCAGCCTGGCTAACATGGTGAAACCCATCTGTTCTAAAAATGCAAAAATTAACCGGGCATGGTGGTGTGCCCCTGCAATCCCAGCTACTCGGGAGGCTGAGGCAGGAGAATTGCTTGAATCCCAGAGGCAGAGGCTGCAGTGAGCCAAGATGGTGCCACTGCACTCTAGCCCAGGGGACAGGGTGAGGCCCTGTCTTAAAAAAAAAAAAAAAAAAAAAAAAAAAAAAATTCTGTTTAAATCCTCAGAAACAGCTCATCTCAAATACAAGATACAACTTTATCTAATTCTTATCATATACTAAGCACCACAGAAGGAATCTTATTTAATCCCCATAACTAATCCAGACCGGAAGAAATTATAACCCACATTTTTACAAATTAGAAAATTAAGGGCAAAAAGAAAGCTGAAGTTCCCAGATAAATTCACAGACAGTATACCAGTGGGATGGTGATGAAGTGTTGAAATTTACAGACTAGGTCATAAGACATGCAAAATTGTAATCTTATTTCTCTGTCTCTGAACCACACTCGAGAACAAGCTCTTATCTTTCTATTCCTGGGAGAAAAAATGTTAGTTTCAGATTATTCAGTCACCTCAGGTATAAAATGTAGTAACCAAACGTGTTCAATTTTATTAGTCATCAGGGAAATACAAATTAAAACCACAAAGTGATGCACTACACACCACACAGCATGATGAAAATGAAAACGGTAATGCCAAAAGTACATGTCTGGCAACTAGAACTCTCATTCATTTACTGGCAGAAGTGTAAACTGGTATAATGATTTTGGAAAACTGCTTGGCAGTATGAGGGATGTCCTGGAGCTGGCTTGTACTAGCTCAAAGAAGCAACTGTTAACATTTTTAGCTATTTTGTAAACCAACTGAGTTCACTTTGGTAGCTTGAAATTGGAGAGAATGGGAGTATTTACACATGGAAACTTGGCAAACATTACAAATCAGCACCCAGCCCCACACACACGCCTGTGCAGAATACACCAAATCTCCACATGCACATATCCTATGACCCAGCAAATTCATTCCTGGGCATATATCCTATAGAAATGTGTACCTATGTTTATCAAAAGCCATGTACAAAAATGTTGATAGCAGCACTAATTGTAATAGCATCGAACTGGAAACCCAAATATCCATAAATAGAAGTAGTAAATAGATTGTCACATTCATTCAACGGAATACTATGCAGTGATGAGAATGAAAGAATTGGCCAGGCACAGTGGCTCACACCTGTAATTCCAGTACTTTGGGAGGCTGAGGTAGGCAGATCCAGACTACCCTAGCCAATATGGTGAAACCGTATTAAATTTCTACTAAAAATACAAAAAAAAAATTAGCCCAGCGTGGTGACAGGCACCTGTAATCCCAGCTACTCAGGAGGCTGAGGCAGGAGCATCGCTTGAACCGGGGAGGGGGAGGTTGCAGTGAGCCGAGATCGTGCCTCTGCACTCCAGTCTGGTGACAGAGAGAGACTCTGTACCAAAAGAAAAAAGAAAAAAAGAATTAGACCAGGTACAAGCTGGGGTCATACCTGTAATCCCAGTGCTTTTCAGGCTGAGGCAGAATTGCTTGAGCTCAGGAGTTTGAAGCTAAAGTAAGCTATGATCATGCCATTGCACTCTAGCCTGGGTGACACAGTGAGACTCCGACTCTTAAAAAAAAAAAAAAAAAAAAAAAAGAATGACTTTTGTTACACACAACCCAGATGAGTTTCACAAACAAAATGTTAGAAAAGGAACCAAAACAAGGGTACTGTACAATTCCACTTACCTAAGGGAAAACAGACCAAACTCACCTCTGGTGTCAGAGATCAGCAAAGTGGTTATTTGGCGGGCAGCGGAGCAGATAACGACCAGTTGAGATACAAGGGGGACTGTGAGGTGTTGGTGTTGTCCTTCGTCAGTCTAACTGCTGATTACATAATTGTGTTTACTCTGTGAATATTTATGAGTAAAAAGTTCAATTTGGCCAGGCATGGTGGCTCATGTCTGTAATCCCAGCACTTTGAGAGGCCGAGATAGGCAAATTACTTGAGCTCAGGAGCTAGAGACCAGTCTGGGCAACACAGTGAAATCCCATCTCTACAAAACATAAAAATTAGCCTGGTGTGGTAGTGTGTATCTGTAGTCCCAGCTACTCGTGACGTTGAGGTGGGAGGATCACTTGAGCCCAGGAGGTCAAGGTTGCAGTGAACCATGATCAGGTCACTGCACTCCAGCCTGGGCAACAGAGCAAGACCCTGTCTCAAAAAAAAAAAAAAAAAAAAAATCAATTTAAAAAAATTAGTCACTTCCCTAAATGGACATACATAGGCAAAAATAAATCAAAACAAACTTTGACTTTAACCTCACAGGTTATGTAAAAACCAAAAATGGAAAATAGATCTAAATAAAAAACACAAAATGATATAACTTTAAAAACAGAAGAAAATCTTTACCTGGGATTAGGCAAAGTCCTTAGACATTGCATCAAAAAGAATGATCCAAAAAAGAGAAAAAAAAAAGATAATTACATCTCATCAAAATTAACAACTTTATTCTGCAAAATACACTGCTAAGATAATGAAAAAGACAAGCTACATACTGGGAGAAGACATCTGGAAATCATTTATCTGACAAAGGAATTGCAATCGAATATATTTCCTGGCTTTGAAATTTCACTCTAGTTACATGTTACTGCTAGGGGAAGCTCAGTGATGGGTACACAGGACCTACTATTTTTATAACTTTTTGTGAGGCTACAATTATTTCAAGACAGAAAGGTTACTTTTTGTTTGTTTTTTATGGAGCTTCACTCTTGTCACCAGGCTGGAGTGCAATGGGGCGACGTCAGCTCACTGCAAACTCCTCCTCCCAGGTTCAAGTGATTCTCCTGGGTCAGCCTCCCAAGTAGCTGGATTACAGATGCCCACCAACACGCCCAGCTAATCTCTTTGGTATTTTTAGTAGAGACAGTTTTTACCATGTTGGCCAGGCTGGTCTCGACCTCCTGACCTCAAGTGATCCACCTGCCTCAGTCTCCCTAAGTGCTAGGATTACAGGCATGAGCCACCATGCCTGGCCAAAAAGGCACTTTTTTTAAAAAGGATATTGGGAGTTATCAAGCAAACTATTTTTTCCCATCTCTGGCTAGTATTAAGTATATTCTAACACAGTATTAATGGAGCAATCACTGATAACACTTTCCTGGAGGACAACCTGACTCAACTAATCAAAAGCTACTAGAATGTACAAACCTTGACCAAGAAATTCCGTATCTAGGAGCTTTTCCTAAAGAAATAATCAAAGATGTATATATATAAATTTGCAAAAATGTAGTTTTTCACAGTTGTTTATAACAGTGAAAAGTTGGAAAAAAACTTAAAAATAGGAAATAAGTAGAAGACTAGTTAGTATGATACACTGAGAAGACAGAATACAATGCAGCCATAAGAAATTTAAGACATAGAAGAATATTTATTGACATGGAAAATGTTAACGATTTACTTCTATATGAAATATGTAGGCTACAAAACAGTATATACAGTTTCATACCATTTTTATGGAAAGAAAAATAGCCATATATACAAAACCATGCATAAGAAAAAATAATATAAGGATGTACATACCAAATATTAAATAATGATGGCTATCTCTGGATAGTGGAAACAGAGGTGATTATGCAATTTTCCCAATAAATTTTCCTGTCCTCCAAACAGTATCTGCTTCATACTATTATTTCTTGGTTGTAATTAGTTTGATATAATTCTCTTCAGAAAGGCTCTGTTTCATTATACGTACCACAAAGCATACTTTTGATGCAGCTTCTGCAATTTCCATCTAAAAAGCAGACAATACTTGCTCTTATATACTGGCATATGGAGACTATTTGTAATTAATATACTATAAAATATGTCAAAGCAGGCGAGGCATAGTGGCTCACACCTGTAATCCCAACACTTTGGCAGGAAGATTGCTTGAAACCAGGAATTCAAGACAAGCCTCAGCAACATAGTAAGACCTCAACTCTACAAAAAATTTTAAAAATTAGCCAGGTGTGGTAGCACATGCCTGCAGTCCCAGCTACTTGGCAGGGTGGGAGGTCAAGGCTGCAGTGAGCATGCCACTGCACTCAGCCTAGGTGACAGAGCAAGAACTCATCTCTAAAAAAAATGTTTTAAATAAAGTAAAATATGCCACAGCATAGATCTGATTATAGAAAATTATTATGTGGAGAACTGAAAAATCCCCTAATCAAGACAAATTTTAAATAAAGGAAACAAACACCATCTATCATTAGCTCAAGTTTCCATTAATGGCACAGTGTGAAACAGCTCCAAGTTCAGAACTGGAGAATTTTGCATCTCTCCCTGTTACCAGCCAATTGACTTTTAGTAAAAAATATGAGAGTTTTTTAGTCAGTAAAATAATAGTTAATAATTCTGTAAAAAGGAGTAAAAATAAGTTTCTCATTGTTTCCTATCTCCATTCACAGGTATGACATGCCAAAATTGTGAAATTATTTAATGTTAATTAATAGTTTTTAACTTCTTTAATTATGTAAAATAACTGACTTTTTAAATTATTTTAACAGTTAAAACACAGAACATACTTTTCATAGAACCTGAGGTTTAAGTGTTCCAAATACACAAAGGTCATTCTCTGCTGACTCCTGATAAGATACAACATTAACATTATAGTTATAACAAATAATTTAGAATTTGTATTTCAGAATCCGTCCTGGTGTAAAGCTATTTACTATAACCTTACTAAAAATACCAACAGTAAGGATGTTGGATCTTTTAAAAGTAAAAGATCAGAGAAAAGAGAAAAAGACCTGTTCGTCCAATTCTGTGTCTTTGATGCTCTAGCACCATTCCAAAGTTGCCTCCTAATTTCTGTTCTCTCCCTGGGAAGGGAAGTCCAGGCAAATCTGTGATCAGTTAATAACTTTTAATAATTGTTTGCAATTATATCTGAAAGTGAGCAGTTAATAACTTATTGTTATATCTCAAAGGTAGATTCATTGTCTAAATGCCCAGAGGTAACTTGAAGATGAAAGAAACATAAAGGTTTAATAAGAATAGAGGGGAAAAAAATGGGGGAGAGAAGGGTTGTTTCTGTTTTTCCAATTAAAAGGTTTGTTCTTTCTCTCCGCAAAATCTTGGAAGTGAGAAAGCTATCTGGAGTGCATGCATCAAACTGATGTAACTACACAACATACTCCTGCCCTACACCAGGGTCATTCTGCCACCTCTATCTCATTCTATCAACGTCTCATTCACCACAGCATCGCTTCTATCATAGTTCTAATTCGTCAATGAAGATCGCAAGAAAGGTACTTCCAGGTTGTTAAAAGAAAGCAGAATGTTACAGCAACACATTTCCGGGCTGAAAGGAGACTACTGACACTCCATATTTATTGCTTACATTACAAGAATTAAACAAAAAAAGCAGAGACTAGAAAATCACTTTTTGAAATTTCACAATCACCAATTTGCAACAGAAACTGAGGCATAATATTTATTCTAACAAATAAGCTGGATGAATTATCACGTCAGCAGATAACTACAGATGGATACTCCTGGATTTTCACTTAATCCATTACTCAATGATGAACACTATAAAATGGAAGGTGACATGAACTAAAATCACAAGAAGAAACTCTCCAAGATCACTCTTAAATGAACTCCTATTCCAACAAGCCATAAAGAGCAGCAAAAAGGCAATATTCATTTAACAGTACAAGAATCTCGATGACAAGAAATCAGGTATTTATATTCCTCTAGAGACATACTTCTCCACCTAACAAAGGCACTTGACATGTACTGAAATGGACAGTTAATTCAGGTACTGCCCTGGGCAACTGTTACCTTCCTAAAATTAGATGAAGTGGTGATTAAGTTCAAATTAGTTCTCCCAAATAAGCCTGAAACACACATGAATAGATCGTTAAGTTCTCTATTTTTGGCAGATGATATAACCAAAGAAGAAAAGATAATGTTGGTATCCATGCTGAATTGGCTGACTTGAGCAGTCAAGGATACTCTCTCTGCACAATATATTCCTTGATGACTATGGAATGTATACATAATTATAGGCAGATTAACCTTTCCTATAATTTCAGGTATTAATGATCATTCCTCTTCTTGTCTTTTCTTACTTTTTTGTTCTTTCCCAAAGACTTAGATGACTCCTCCTGAAAAAGACACAAATCAGTGTAGCATCTTTCCATTTACATAAAAACTAGACTTTAAATTTAATTTTTTAGAATATATTTACATATATATTATACATATATTCATACATATATGCATGTATGCATGTTACAGAGGGTATAATCACTTTCATATGTGTCATTTTTCTGTTTTACAGGGTACTTTCACTTATAGGTTAATTTTTTTTTTTTTGGAGTCAGAGTCTCACTCTATCCCACAGGCTGGAGTGAAGTGGTGCAATCTTGGCTCACTGCAACCTCCGCCTCCCAAGTGTAAGTGATTCTCCTGCCTCAGACTCCCAAGTAGCTGGGATTACAGGCATACGCCACCACACCTGGCTAATTTTTTTTGTATTTAGCAGAGACAGGGTTTCACCATGTTGGCCAGGCTGGTCTTGAACTCCTAACCTCAGGTAATACGCCCACCTTGGCCTCCCAAAGCACTGGGATTACAGGCGCAAGCCACCATGCCCGGCCTAGGCAAGTATTTTTTAAACAATCAAGAATAATCAAGGAAAACTTATTTATCTAGTAGATTTACATTTGAATAACTTCAATATTATTTCATCTATTGTCCCACTTTGCCAAGTAAGGCAGTAAAGTTTACATAAGACAGATATGAACACATTTAAAATATGAAATAAAATAAACTCAAAGTATAAGGAAGAAAGCATCTAAAGGCATGCCAGGGGAGGGGGAGATATTTTGACACTAACTGAGAATTTCAGAATTGTATAGATGTTTAAAGAACATCTAGTCTGACGTGATATTAGCTACAACCACTCTGGGGCTCAATTTTAGGGGGTGGAAACTAGTCTTTTCTAATTATAAAATTCTATGAACCCTGAAATCAAGGTGCAAAGGGATGAAGTGATTTGTCCAAAGTCACATGACTGGAGAGACACACTGTTTAGACTAGAGTCTAGGTCTCCAGGTATGTACCACCCACATTCTGATTACTTCTTAATTTTGTCTTTTTAAAAAATTCCCAGGCAGTGATGAGAAATTCTCTAGATAGATATAGTATGAGAAGCCACTTACAGGTGAATTTGTGTAGTTCTTTTCCACTAGTATGTTTCTGGCACAGTTGTTGATATGTTTAAAGCGATCTGGTCCTAGCAGAATCCCTCCATACCAGCGTGATACTACCACCATGACATTCTTCACATTCAAAATCTGTTATTTTTTGGAAGCATAATTAGATACATAGACAGACATGTACAAATGTGAGTTTTAAAAAAGGAGAATGAAATAACCCATATATAAAATTGCTCATAAAATTTCCCAGTAACTTTAACGGGAGCGCCGTATGAGGAGGCACTGAGTGAGATTACTAACAATGCAGGGAGTGAAACGGAAGAACAGAAGGGAATCTGGAAAACCATCACTGTGTTTCACAATGTCCTCAAATTCCCAACTTTGGGGCAACTGGACAGAGTGAAGGGGAGACCATGCAGGTAGGGTTCTAGTTCCTGGTAATTTCAACCAGAACAGCTAAGTTTAGGCAGCATTTTACCACTAGGCCAAACAACAACAACAAAAAACCCTGCTTCTGAATAAAGCTACAGTGGCTACAGGAGGTATTTTTTTTTTTTTGATCTTTTTTTTGTTTTTTTCCTTTTTGTGGAGAACGGGGTCTCGCTATACCGCCCAGGCAGGTCTCGAACTCCTGGGCTCAAGCTATCCTCCCGCCTCTGCCTCCCTAAGAGCTGGGATTACAGGCGTGAGCCACAGCGCCCGGCCTACAGGAGGTATTAATCCCTGGTGCTACCAATAAGGTTTTCATCAGTTGAGACCTAGATCCATCTCGCTCTATCAACCCAGGCTAGAGTGCAGTGGCGCAATCTTGGCTCACTGCAACCTCTGCCTCCTGCGCTCAAGCAATCCTCCCACCTCAGCCTCCTAAGTAGCTGGAACGTACAGGCACATGCACCACCATGCCCGGCTAATTTTGTTTTTTTTTTTTGGTAGAGACAGGGTTTCACCATGTTGCCCAGGCTGGTTTCAAACTCCTGGGCTCAAGTGATCTCCCCTCCTCGGCTTCACAAAGTGTTGGGATTACAGACATGAGCCACCATGCCCGGCCGTCTTCATCAGTTAGACATTTGTTAAATGCTGCCCTTAATGTGAAGCCCGCCAGTCTACCGGCCTGACCCACAAATACAATTCCTATTCAAGGGAAAGGCCTTGTTAGAAAGCAAACCTCCACATCCAATAGCAGAAAAAACCAAGTAACTACCTTAGGGAAAAAACAATCCAATCTTAAAATTAATGGACAATAAATGATCACCAGACAGATGAAGAAAATCCAGCAGCATGAAAGAGAAAGGACAAGATAAACAAACTAAAATGGACCAGGAAAAATTTTTTAGGGGTGAGAACATCTTAAAAGAGAAACTCTAATTAATATAATCAGAGAAATTTTAGAAGATATTAAATCCATAAAAACAGAACAGGATATTCTCAAAAAGGAAAAACAGAAAACAACAAAGAACTCTTAAAAATTAAATATACAGTTGCTAACATAAATTTAAAATTCAACAGAAATTTGGACAACAGTCAAGAAAATGTCTCAGAATATAAAGACAATGAGATGGACAACTTAACAAAAAATTTTAAAAAATTCTGGATCCATCCAGAAGTTCCAATATCCAACTTATAGGAGTTCCATAAAGAAAAAAATAGAAAAAATAAAGAGAAGGAAATTGTCAAAAAAACAAAGTTTTCCCAAAGTTGAAGACAATCTTCTATTGTCTATGTCTTGAAAGCATAGCATTTCTTATTAATTATTTGCTTTCTGTCCTAATCCACTGATTAAAAATTTCACTCAATATTTTAACATCAACTACTGATTAAATCAAATATATCTTATGTTACATAGTTCAACTGATTTAGTTATTACTAAATGGAGCTCTGTTTTGTTGAGAAATTTTATGGCTCATACAGAACAGGATTAATAGTTTCCTTACACCTACCTCCATGAGATGAAGAAGACGCCCACCAGCTGCTGTTTCCCCATCATCCTCACAATCCTGTAAGAAGGTCTGTTTATCCTCACAATATATTCTGCAAATACATATAATAGCATTATACTTTGAACCTAAAATATTATAATGCATGTTATTTCTCAATACTTCTGATCATTTTGATTACTTCCAAAATCAGCATATTCATTTTTCTAAATCCTTCTTGAAATACGTATTATTTCAGATATATGTTCACTAACGATTTACTATCCAGTATGTTTGTCTTTTTATATACTTGGGAAAGCTAGGAATCAAAAGCATCTCCTTTATATCAGAAATGTTGCTATTATGGGAAGGTGAATTTATACATGAGACATTCCCCTTACTTCATTTAACACTCAAGTTACAGAGAGCAATCATTGAAAAATATTTATTGAGAATACACTCTATAGAAGCAATATAATAGGCATCAAGACATATTATAAAAGAAGTAAGTGGCTCTTCAAAGAGCCTAAGATACAGGGAAACAGGCCAGGCGCGGTGGCTCACACCTGTAATCCCAGCGCTTTGGGAAGCCGAGGCGGGCGGATCACGAGGTCAAGAGATCGATACCATCCAGGCCTACATGGTGAAACCCTGTCTCTACCAAAAAATACAAAAAATTAGCTGGGCGTGGTGGCGCACACCTGTAGTTCCAGTTACTCAGGAGGCTGAGGCAGGAGAATTGCTTGAACCCGGGAGACGGAGGTTGCAGTGAGCGGATATCGCACCACTGCATTCCAGCCTGGCGCCTGGTGACAGAGTGAGACTCTGTCTCAAAAAAGAAAAAAAAAAAAGATACACGGAAACAAAAAGCATATTTTAAAAAATGAAGGCAATAAAACCAACAAAAGGTAATATTTTATACTTTCCTCTAATCTTATTCCACCCATCATGCATTTCTCTATTTTCTTCTGAGTAAGAATGTAAAGATTGATTTTTATCTTTAAAATTTTACTCTGGATGGTTACTAATATTAGAGACAAATCATGGTATTTTAATCCATTTAAACTACCTAGAAAGTTAGTATTTGAAATAATAATGTAGGCCTACAATATAGTAAGATAAGCTTGGCAAATAAGTGCTAGAGATTGAAAGAAAATTAGTGTCAGTTACGGTATGCCATCTGGTGGATTTCTTAGGGCCCTACAATGGCATCATGTGGAACTGGGTAAATGTAATAAAGACACCCTCCCAGCACTGGCCATAAAAAGCTGTAAACTTTTAATGTAAATACTAAAAGCTATAAAAGGTCATTTACACACCTAAGTCAATTATGTTACCTTACAGCAGTCACATTCATTCATTCACTCATCCTTCCTTCTATCCATCTATCCATCTATCTATCCACTCAATAAATATTTACTGACCACCTACTATAAAGTTAAAATACTATGAACACTGTACTTTTTTTTATATAGCTTAGATAGAAGGTTGTTAAAGCTACAGGCGACAGCCATGGAGGAGTGAAATAAAATGAAATTGGATTATCGAACTCAGCTCTATCACTTAACTATGAGATCTTAAAAAAGCTAACCTTTTTACAGTGGTAGAACTGCTAACTACTCAGGTTAATTTACATAAAGTTTTGGCACAGAGTAGGCACTCAAAAAACATGTAGAATAAATGAACATTACAACTTTTACAGCCCATTCTAATGACTGAGAACACAGCTGAATTCCTCATTTTCCTACTGAAGGTCACAACTGATTAAGAAAACATTAAAATTCTGTCTAGTGATACTCTATTAAGAAGGGAATTACATAACAAATAATTGTTTGTAAGTTTTGGCACTTAAAAAGAGATGTGAAATTAGTTAACATTAAAAACTCACCTACTCAAAGTGATGAATTTTTGAGTTTCAGTTTCAGATAGCCAAGATTCTACAAATAGTCTCAATCACATTTTAAATTTATATCAAGTCCCTATGTTCTGATTTATTTTAGGCCTAAACTATGTTCTTTTAAAGTCTTATAAATTTGCGTATTTTTTTTAAATGCCCTTCATCTCTTCACTTACAAATCAGCAAAGATGTGTATAAAAACCTTAGTTCTCAAAACTGAAACTCATGTAGTAAAAAGGTACTCTTAATTCACTGCTGATGGGAGCATAAACTGGTTTTAAAAACCTTTGGGTTCATGCCTGTAAATCCTTGCACTTTGGGAGGTCAAGGTGGGCACATCACTCGAGCCCAGGAGTTTTGAGATGAGCCTGGGCAACATGGCAAAAACCCTGTCTCTACAAAAAATACAAAAATTAGCCAGGCATGGTGGCTGGCACCTGTAGTCCCAGCTAACTTGGAAGTCTGAGGTGGGAGGATCACTTGAGCCAAGACTGTGCCCCTGCACTCCAGCCTGGGCAACAAAAGGGAGACTCTGTCTCAAAAAAACAAAACAAAACAAAACCTTTGCAAGAAATTTGACTATATATCAAAAGTTTCAAAAATGTTCACACTTTTTGATAATTCTAAGAATTCTTTCTTCCTTTAATTATACTCCCATTTCATTTCAAAAAAGAATCTCAAGCAACCAGAACCTATCCTGAGGAAATAACCTAAAAAGTATACAAAAACATTCACTGGACCACTCTTTATAATCGTGAAAAATATGAAAAACTAAAAGGAAATGGTTAAATTGTAGAATGGCACCTCAAATAAATATTATATAGACATTAAACAGTATTTATCAAGTAGTTATAACAACATGAAAAAGTTCTTTTGTTTAAGAAAAAAGCAGAATACAAGGGTAAAGCACTGGGAAAAAATTAACCTTGTAAGAAAAAGTAAAAAAAAAAAACAAAACAATATTGTCAATTGCATCAGATGGAAGAAAATGCCAGATTTTTCCCTTCAATTTTTTTTTCTTTTCTGCAGTTTCCAAGTATTCTATATGCCTATTACTATTATGGAAAAAATACATAATAGTTATTATTTTCTAAAATCATGCATCATTTCCCTCAATTTTTTATAAATTTCGTATACCAAAAATTGTGATGATTACTCACCTGTAGGCATAGATGTTGTGGGTGGCACTAGCTATTTTCTTATTCTCATACAATTTGGAAAGAACCATTTTCACCTTAAAAACAGCAATAATATAAATAAATATGCTTTATATTTGCTCTGTAAACAAATGCTAGAAAAATGCCTTAAAGCATGTTGTATTAAAATAAATAGTCACTTAAAGAGTCTACTATACTCTGAAAAAGTCATTTTCAAAGTTTCCTTCTCGTTTTAGGGGCAGAAACTGGTACTCATAATTGATATAAAAATGACAGACCTGGTGTTTTTGAGCACAAATTATCAACAAATATTTTGGTACTATGTCAAAGGGAAAATGTGTTTCCCATGTAAATAATTATAAATGCAAATGGAAAAACTTCTAAAAACTAGCTCTGAAATTTACCAAATGTATACATCCAATGTAGCAGGTATACAATAATGGTATGTTCCAAATGTTATAAAACCACAACTTTTTCTGGGAGTCAAGTAAGGGTCATAGAGGAGGTCACATGAGCCAGGTCTTATTCAGTGGCAGTTCTTCTGCACCAAAAAGACATTCCACACAAAGAATAGGGCTATATACAAATACAGGGACTGGGTGGCCAGATTTAACAAATAAAAATACAGGACATCCAGTTAAATGTGAATTTCAGATAAACAAGTAATTTTTTTACTATAAGTACATCCCATGCAATAATGTTTATCTGAAATTCACATTTAACTAGGTATTCTGTATTTTATCTGGAAACCCTAGCAGGAACAAAAAAAAAGAAAAGTTCAGGAAGTTTTACACAGCTTTAACTCAGAGTATGAAAGAGATGATAGAAGCTCTGTCATGAATGATAAGCTAGGGCCATATTACAAAGGATCTATGTAATAAGTTTAGGTATTCCCTTGTAGACACTGGGAATCAGCAAAGATTACATGTGCGAAGGTGGATAAGAGAGGGAACAGAGTGAAACATCGTCAGATTTTTCAGGAATGTTGTAATGGAAAGTATGGAAGAAATATTGGTGGCAGGGAACACTGAGCTGGAGTTGGAGACACCAATTTGGAACACAAATTGTGCGACCTTCTGTTTATCATTTTTTCATCTTTCAGGTTCTCAAATTCTGATCAATAAAATAGACAATGACCTCTAAAATTTGTTTCAGCTCTCACAAATTATAATCCTGTAAATCTAAGTGACTATGATCAGAAACAGAAAGAGGATCCAGAATGAACAGATTCAGAATTAGAATGAACTCAGAGGACCTGGGAAGAAGATGTGACCAAAGGTGAGGGACAAAATAGGATTCCTGAGAGAAAAGACTGGAAGTCTGCACCAAAAGTTATGATCTTGACCACAAGTCAGTGAAGAACTTCCTCTTTCAGAGAGTGAAAGAGCCTGGTACAAAGAGCTGTATCCCTGAAGGTTAGGGCTTTAAAGAGCTTCAAGAGTAGAGTAGCTACAAAGACCAAAGGAAGAGACTCATACCTAAAATCTGTGGTAAATGAAACTTTTTAAAAAATTTAACATTACAGGTAGTATTGAAATTGCCTCATACATCAGTAAAGTTTAAGCTGAGCTAGATTACAGAAGCAAGGAAGAAGAAAAGGATTCTGCTGAAAGAAGAATGAGAAAGGCAAAGACCTAGGAATAGTTTTTGGCTGAAATCTCCCCCATTTATATCCCTGGGTGGAATTAAGGTCACCTAAGATCAAGAAGCACAAAGGAAAGTAAGTCAGGTAGGGAGGACTTGGTTTAGCCAGTCTGTCTACTGTCCCCTTTCTTGAATAATAACAGAGGAATGGACTTAGTTTCACAGAACTCCCATTCTACAGGACAAATAATTCTTTTTGACAAGATATTAAGCATCATAATTTTCTATAATAACACAATGAGTGTTTCTTATTTAAAGATTCATTAGAGGGTTAACCCCTAATCAGAGTTTAGATATAATTTTGAAAGCAGTGACAAGCCTGGCTCAGTGGCTTATACCTGTAATCCCAATACTTTGGATTAGGAGGCTGAGGCAGGAGGGCTAATTGAGTCCAGATCTAGACCAGCCTGGGCAACATGGTGAGACACCATCTCACAAAAAAAGAAAGAAAGCAGTGACGAACAGAAATAAAACAAATCTTCTGTGATTCACAGTTATTTGGGAGTAGAAAAATGGACAAATAATTTTTTTATCTTATATGAAAATAAAACATAAAAGTAAAAATAAGGGCATTATTGCAAAATCACTTACTTGAATTACTTTAGTAAAATATCAAAGTGAGCTAGACAAAAGAACCTTACCTGTTTGGGACAAACTACTGGAGCCAAGTGTGCCTGAAAAGTACTTCTTCGGTCTGTAATAGGAATGCCATGATCAATCGGAGGTAATTCTTCTACTTCTAGAAATGTAAAGAATTCATTTACTTTATTTTTTTTAAAAGTCTTACATTCAAATGTTGAAAAAATGAAATGGGGAGGAGCTGGGAAAGAAATGTAAATTATATACTAAATCAACTAAAATAATCATTAATTGTTATCTACCAAAATTAAATGTAAATTATAATTTTAAGTAAAAAGTTTCTAAGTATATTGTACATAAAGTTAAAATACTTGACTTATAAATGATCTACCTGCCAAGGTTACCCAGGGGAAGCAGTGGGTTGAGACTAAAATCCTCTACTGCTGCAGTCAGTAGTATAAGTTGGTACAGTATCTAACACAATACATAATTTTTACGAATGTAAAGGGATCCTGAAACCAAAGATTTATAGTTGCTAATATAAAACTTATTTATCAATTTCACTGTTGTTAGACCTCTGACTTGGAAAAACTATGAATTTATATTCTTTACATTGTATAACTACAATATAATATCTTCTGCTAATACAACTGTTCCTACTTCATATGATGGAATACATCAATAATACATCCAACTGGTATTACATAAGAGTATCATGATTTCCAGTTATTACACCTCTTAAACAAGTTTAAGAATCACTAATTAACTCTCAATTCTGTTGAGAGACTTAATCATCCTGGCTAGTACTACCTGCCCCACTTAGGATGAAAAGTTATTAAAGACAAGAAAGTAGGTTTATGTAGGGAGTTGGAGACCAGCCTGGCGAACATGAAGAAACCCCATCTCTACCGTAAATACAAAAATTAGCCAGGCATGATGTCATGTGCCTATAATCCCTGCTACTTGGGAGGCTGAGGCAGGAGAATCACTTGAACCTGGGAGGTGGAGTCTGCAGTGAGCTAAGATGATGCCACTGCACTCCAGCCTGGACCACAAAGCAAGACTCAATCTCAAAAAAAAAACTGAACTCAAGCTGGGCACAAAGGTGCGTGCCTGTAGTCCCAGCTACTCAGGAGGCTGTAGTGGGAGGATCACTTGAGCCCAGGAGTTCAAGGCCAACTTAGGCAACACCGCGAGACCTCATTTCTCAAAAAAAAAAAAAACTCTTAAAGGCATTTCAATAGCTTTAATTTTAGGGGCTGCACTTTCAGTTAACGTATTTGTACTGTGAGCATAGACTAAAATTTAGTCCTGAGACATCAGAAAACAGCTAAGGATCTCAATACAGAAATATAAAAACATGATGTGAACTAAAAACATTAATAGCCTCTCTTAGTTTCAATTTCTTCCACCACTAAATCAAAACTCTAGAAAGCAGGGGGAAAAGAGTAAATTTCCATTTTTTTCCTTACCATTTTGATAGCCTCAGCAAACACCAAAACTGCCAAGAGGCAGGAAAAAAATAAATCTCAATTATCGGCAAATTAATAACTCCTTCCTAAAATTTGAGACAATTAGTAAATTTCTCTACCATCTCAAAGAACAATACATAATACTACCAACCCCACTCTCCTCAAAAGAAACTAGTTAGTAACATTATACCTGTCCGATTTTCACTGATATCAAAATCCAATGCTTTAACTGAACTTTCTGGCTGACATGCTAAAATGAGATCATCTTCACATTCAACATCTTCTTCTTCAGTTTTCTTCTTTACATCTGGGCCTATGTGAATATGAGACACGATTACTCTATGAAGCAATAAGAAATAATGCTTTTTAAAAAAATCACTGGGTCTTGGTTTCTAAACACCACTCTTCAACAGAAGGAACCAGCACTCAGCCTCTAGGAGAACTGGTTGATTCCTGAGTCGGAGCAAGGAAAACACAAGATGAACCTGGAACGTCACATGGATCCAGAAACTGGGAAATGCTTAAAAAAAGGTGGGGCTTATAAAAAAAACACAGGAGCCATCCTAAAGGGGCTCTTAAAGGTGAAAGCTAGAACAATTTGAGCAACAAAAAAATAATGATCGTATGGCATTTTAACCAATGGCTGAAATAATATACATGATACAAATAAGTAAATAACTGATATAAATAATAAACATAAAAAAATACATAAATTGGGAGGAGAGACATCCCTTTCTCACAATAGAATTCCAATTACTAAATGAAGAAGGAATGAAAAAAATAGAAAATCATCATCAGGCAAACATCACAGTAATAAATATTATTGACAAGATCCATGGACAGATACTAAAATTAGTGGCTGAAAGTTTAAGGAGAAACAGGACATTAGCATAGCTTCAAAATATCTCCCTCAAGCTACAAAGACAAAGATAGTAACTGTACTGGTTAATTTTACATGTCAACTTGGCTAGGCCACAGTACCCATATATTTGTTTATTTTTATTTGACACTTAGTCTCACTCTGTCACCCAGGCTGAGTGCCGTGCACAATCTCCACCTTCCAGGTTCAAGTGATTCTTGCATCTCAGCCTCCCAAGTAGCTGGAATTATAGGCATATACCACCACACCCAGCTAATTTTTGTATTTTTAGTAGAGATGGGGTTTCGCCATGTTGGCCAGGCTGGTCCTGAACTCCTGACCTTAAGTGATCTGCCCACCTCAGCCTCCCAAAGTGCTGGGATTACAGGTGCAAGCCACTGTACCCAGCCTCAGTACACATATATTTTGTTAAACACTATTCTAGATTTTCTTTGAAGGTATTTTTTAGATGAGATTAACAATTGTCAGTTGACATTGAGTAAAGCAGACTGTCTTCCATATGGGCGTCATCAAATCAGCTAATGGCCTTAACATTAAAAGACTGACCTCCCCAGAAGAGGAAATTTTTCCAGCAGACTACCTTTGTTTTCAGATTGCAACATTCACTCTTCCCTGGGTGCCCAGCATGCCAGTCTATCCTGAAATTTTGGACTTGCCAACTTCCACAATTTTATAAGCCCATTTCTTAAAATATATGTCTATGTGTGTGTGTGTGTATGTATATATGTATATACACACACACACATACACACACACACACGTAGACATATATTCTATTGGTTCTGTTTTTCTGGAGAACCCTGACTACAGGGTTTACCGTGGAGAATATATGTATATATATATATGCGTGTGTGTGTGTGTTGGTTGTGTTTCTCTGGAGAACCCTGACTACAGGGTTTACCGTGGAGACATTTGGCAGATACCACCTTAACCGAGATATTAAGGTAAATATCACCAATAATAAGGCAAATGATATGGCAGGCACAGTGGCTCACACCCATAATCCCAGCACTTTGGGAGGTCGAAGCGGGAGGAGGATCATTTGAGCATAGGAGTTTGAAACCAGCCTGGGCAACATAAGGAGAACTTGTCTGTACAAAAAATTTTTAAAGTAGCTGGGAGTACACTACCACTCCCAGCTAATTTAAAAATTTTTTGTACACCCAGCTCTTTTTAAATTTTTTGTAGAGACAGGGTTTTCCTATCTTGGAGCTACATCCTATGTCCCAGCTACACCCTCCAAGCCTTGGAGGATAGCTTGAGCCCAGGAGGTTGAGGCAACAGTGACCCATGGGTTCATGCCACTGCACTCCAGCCCGGGTGACAGAGCGTGTCTCAAAAATTAAAAGTAAAAGTAAAAAATAAAGCACATGGGCCAGGCACAGTGGCTCACACCCGTAATACCAACACTTTGGGAGGCTGAAGCGGGCGGATCACTTGGGGCCAGGAGTTTGAGACCAGCCTGGCCAACATGGTAAAACCCCATCTCTACTAAAAATACAAAAAAATTAGCGGACCACGGTTGACAGGTGCCTGTAATCTCAGCTACTTAGGAGGCGAAGGCAGGAGAATCGCTTAAACTCGAGAGGCAGAGGTTACAGCGAGATCGTGCCACTGCACTCCAGCCTGGGTGACAGAGCGAAACCGTGTCTCAAAAAAAAAAAAAAAAAGCCATTATGATATAAATTCCTTAATATGTTGCACTATGAGACACAATAGCATTTTTTTTTTTTTGTATTCCTGCCATTAGGAAGGAGACCCAGGCATCTGGGGTCACCTCCCCCTTGACTCCACACTGCATTTCAATAGAAGAAAAGGCTAGCCGACTGGCGCCTCCTAAATCATCTTCCTGTAAATAGCGGGCATGGTGTGGGGGAATCTCTCTGGAAGACATTTGTTTTTACTTAAACAAGATCAAACCCTCACCCCACTCCTCCAGCAACCAAGACCCTTTCATATGTGATTTCTAAAACTGTAAACCCAAGACCCTTTCATATGTGATTTCTAAAACTGTAAACCCAAGACCCTTCCACTTGTAATTTCTAAGGCTGTGAGCCTAAGATTCTTTCATGGGTAAAATACCTAGAGTGTAAGCCTATATAAAGGCAGAGCCTCTCTTTGTTAGGCTTTAGTGGTTAGACAAATTGTTGCCTCACTCCCAGGCCGTAATAAAACCTCCTCTTTCCTAGTTCAGTGTCCAGAGGTCTGTTTCTTGTGGCCGCTCCTGCTTCAGCCAAAAACGGCTAATTTCACTCCAATCATGAGAAAACATTGGACAAACCCAAACTGAGGGGCATTCTACAAAATAACTATCAGTGGTCTTCATAAGTGTCAAGGTTATAAAAGTCAAGGCTGAAGAACTGTTTATAGACTAAAGGAGAGTAAAAAGAAACAACAATGGAATGCAATATAGAATCCTAGACAAGATCCTACAACAGCAGAGAGGATATTAGTAAGTTTGTAAAATCTGAATAAGCTCCTTTAGTTAATAATATTGCACCAGAGTCAGTTTTCTGCTCTTGATAACTGTATGATGGTTACGTAGGATGTTAAACAGGAAATCTGGGTAAGGGATACAAAAGAGCCCTTCGTACTATTTTTGTAACTTTTCTGTAAGTTTAAAACTAGTTCAAAAGTTTTAGAAATTGTAAATAGCTGTGTAATTAGTTCAAAATTAGAAAATTCTACGCTAAAAAATATATAAAGAATAAATCTATACTGAAGATTAACAGTAAAATCAAAATGAATTACTTATTCTTACTAGTTCTTCAGAATTGTTAACCCTTTCACTTTAATATAATATGAAATCTACAAAAACAATTTTAAAGAAAAAAATCCAAACAAAAACATTTCTAAAAATTCAAAATTATGAATTATACAACATGAATTAATAAGTCCAAAATTTAAGGAGTGGTTAAACTATATTATGGATACAGGTAAGGAAAAAAAAAAACATATATATATATGAGACTGAGTCTCACTCTGTCACCCAGGCTGGAGTGCAGTGATGCCATCTCAGCTCACTGTAACCTCGGCCTCCCAAGTTCGAGCAATTCTCTTGCCTCAGTCTCCAGAGTAGCTGGGATTACAGGCGTCCACCACCACACCCAGCTAGTTTTTGTATTTTTAGTAGAGACGGGGTTTCACCATGTTGGCCAAGTTGGTCTCAAACTCCCAACCTCAAGTGATCTGCCCGCCTGAGCCTCCCAAAGTGCTGGGATTACAGACATGAGCCACTGCACCCGGACAAAACTGTCATTTTTAAGATCAATTATTAAAATTTCCTAAGAGTTAAGTGATACAAAAGTTTCTGGAGTCCTAATTTTTTACTGTAACACATTCCATTTCTGTAATTGTTCCATCTCTAGAAAGGCAGATTGACAAATAACTTGTTTTTGGAATTCTGAGAATGCTTTTCTCATAGATGCCCTGAAATGCTACAAAATCAGAACATGGACCATAAAAAGTTAAAGAAAATGCTTCAAGAAAGATTGTTATATAAACAGAATATCTTCATTTATCTCTTTGATTTCTTTTAAATTTTTGTAGATACTTAACAGGTGTATGTATTTATGGGGTACATGAGATATTTTGATACAGGCATGCAATGCGTAATATTCATATCATGGAGAACTGGGTGTCCATCCTTATCTCTCTGATTTTAATAGAAGCAGTAAAAACACTTGCCCTCGTAGAAAAATGGTAAAAATGCTCTAAAGAAGATATACTGCTATCAACTTTAAACTGATTTTGCCAAAAGAGTCATAAATAATTAGTTTCCTGTAAACAGCCTTCTAAAAAATTAGTAAGTAAACTACCAGATTCTGTTTTTCTTTTCTTTCCTTCTTTTTTTTTTTTTTTGGAGACAGGATCTTGCCTTGTTACCCAGCCTGGAGTGCATTAGCATGATCACAACTCACTGCAACCTCGACCTTTCAGGCTCAAGCAATCCTCCCACCTTAACCTCCCAAAGTGCTGGGATTACAGGCCCAAGTTTTTTTTTAATCCTTCTTTTTCCCAAATTGAAAACAATTCTACTAGTGTAACAAGAACACCCTATCAGGAAATAACATGTTAAACAGAGTTACTTTACTCTGTCAAAGGCCTTTGTGGTATGTGAAACAAAGACTAGCAAGTGAAGTAATAGGAAACGTTGGAAGCTTCTATGTTGTTCGTATACTTAGTGATTCAATAGAAGATTAATAATAAGAGAGAAAAATATAAATTTTCAGATGTTTTAAAATTAGTGGTAATGGCTGCATAACTCTGGGAATACTAAAAGCCACCGAACTGCACACTTTAAAAGGGTAATTAATTATGACATGTAAATTATATCTCGATACAAAATTCAATTGCGAAGTTAATTTCTATATCCTAATATTGGTCACTGTGTTTTCTAAAATTCTTTTTCTGTTTTTTTAGACAGAGTCTCGCTCTGTTGTCCAGGCTGGAGTGCAGTGATGTGATCTTGGCTTACTACAACCTCCGCCTCCCGGGTTCAAGCTATTCTCGTGCCTCAGCCTCCTGAGTAACTGGGACTGCAGGCGCACATCACCATGCCTGGCTAATTTTTGTATTTTTAGTAGACATGGGGTTTCACCATATTGGTCAAGCTGGTCTTGAACTCCTGACCTTGTGATCTGCCTGCCTCAGCCTCCCAAAGTGCTGGCCAAATTTCTTTTTCTATAAACTCTAGATTCATTTGAAATTAATATCTCAGCTGAACGCAGTGGCTCATGCCTGTAATCCCAACACTCTGGGAGGCCAAGGCAGGTGGATCATTTGAGGTCAGGAGTTCAAGACTAACCTGGCCAACATGGTGAAACCCTGTTTCTACTAAAAATACAAAAATTAGCCAACTGTGGCAGTACATGCCTGTAATCCCAGCTACTTGTGAGGCCGAGGGAGGAGAATTGCCCGAACCCGAGAGGCACAGGTTGCAGTGAGCCAAGATTACACCACTGCACTCCAGCCTGGGGGATGGACAGAGACTCTGTCTCAAAAAAAAAAAAAAAAAGAAATTAATATCTCATTTATACAGTCCAATAATTCATGAGGAAAGTTACAAAGTTCATATTACCTTAACTATAGTCAAAGAGAACAGAAATTTTGGACCTAAGTTCTTTTACCATAAAATTCTACTTTTGTAAGAGTATACAGGAGTCCCCTTTATCTGCAAGGGATATGTTCTAGGATGCTGCAGTGGATGGCTCAAAGCACAGACAGTACAAAACCCTATACATACTGTTTTTTCCTATATATACATATGTATCTATGATAAAGTTTATTTTATGAATTAGGCACAGTAAGAGATTGACAACAATAACTAAAGCTAAAATAGGCCAATTATAATATACTGTAATAAAAGTTATGTGAATATGATCGACTGACCTCTCTCAAAATATCTTCCTGTGCAGCACTTACCCTTCTTGTGACGATGTAAAGTAATAAATGCCTATGTGACAGAATGGGACAGCACAAGATTTCATCACGTTTTTAGAATGGCACACACACAATTTAAAACTTATTTTGAATTATTTCTGGAATTTTCCATTTAATATTTTCAGACCACAGTTTACCACAAGTAACTGAAACCATGCAAAGCGAAACCTCAGATAAGGAGAAATACTGTAATACAACATCAAAGAGGCTAAACCTTATAGAAAGAAATAACTATAATTACACAAGTAATTAAACTTTTCAGAGAAACTTGGATTTTATAATATACAAACCATAAACCAGAATACAGATTTTCATATTAAATTTCAGTTAGAGTTATCTACATAAAAATATAATTACTATAAGTAAAAAGAGTATTGATAGTATTTTTCAGTCCTACCTGGTTCTGTCATCTGAGATTTTTGTATTAGAACATCTCTTATTTTCTCCACCCACAGGTAAAGAATACTTTCACCAATATTCTGTCTAAACAAAATTAAGGGAAAAAAATTTGTTATTTCAAAAATCACCTCAGATTCAAGATCCAGACATTTACAATCCAAGACAGTAATACAATCTAACCATCTCTTTTTAAAAATAATTTATAAAAACCTGGGGTTTATCAACTTTTGTGTCTGAGTATTTAATATAGGTTATATCAACATTAAAGATTCCAGTTGACTCCAAAATTAACATGGCTTACTTTAAAATAAGCAGAAGAGTTGTAACCAAAGAGGAGAATAAACATTTCTGAACTAAATGGATTAAGAAATATAAATGTGACTTAGTTTCTATAAGTGGATACAATTTTTCAGTATCGATGTCTGATCATTCCTTGCATTTTTAAACTTTTAAAAGAATTTCAAACCACTTATTTGGCACACTTATCATTTAGTTTACTTATTTCAACAAGAAAGAATGCAAAGCATATGGGAAATTCCTTCAGGCAGTCAATTTACAAGGCCTAAAAGACAATTCAACAATGTTATTCATACCTTGTTTCTGACAAAATATTCTATTGCCTAAATTGATTCATTTTGGTTCCAAATGATGTTTGGTTGCCTCAGATAACTAAATCCATCTCAAAGGATCACTGAGAAAACAATGTGTCATGGGTTTTAAAGTCATGTCCACAGTTACGTTAAATGATGGCAACAGCAATAAAATAAAAGCCCAAGTGTCTGCTCTTTAGAGAATGACACTAATTGTAGATAAGCACGGGATGTGTTTAAAGATATCACCACACTACTATATAACAACACCTCACCTCCTTCCTCTAAAAGCTTCCCTTGAAACCATTACCTCTTTATCACTACTCATCAGCACCCACCAAAACTTTTAAAACAAGCAAATAGAACAACATTGTTTTCAAATAATTCTATACCCTCAAATTCTCCCCATCACACCCACAATTCCTAATATTAAAAGTAAATACTTGTACTGGTTGATATAACAATAAAGCTATTCGCTAAAAAATGCACTAAGCTATGTGAAGTTAAACTAATCATTTAATCTGAGTTTCAGTCACCTAATTTTCAATATTACAAACTGGATGAGATGATTTTAAAAATAAAACAGCCCAGGGCCGAGCATAGTGGCTCACACATGTAATCAAAGCATTTTGGGAGGCCGGGGTGGGTGGATCACCAGAGCTCAAGAGTTCAAGACCAGCCTGGGCCACATGGCAAAACCTCATCTCTTAAAAAAAAAAAAAATTAGCCGGACATAGTGGTGTGTGCCTGTAATCCCAGCTACTCAGGAGGCTGAGGTGGGAAGATCACTAGAGCCTGGGAGTGGAGATTGTGTCACTGCTCTCCAGCCTGGGCAAAAGAAAGAGAACCCTTCTTGGGAAAAAAAAAAAAAAAAAAAAGAACAAGTCAGATGTGGTGGGTCACATCTGTAACCTCAGCACTTTGGGAAGCCAAGGTGGGAGGATAGCTTAAAACCAAGAGTTTGAGATCAGCCTGGGCAACAAAGTGAGAATCCATTTCTACAAAAAATTCAAAAACTCAGCCAGGCACAGTGATGTGTGCCTGTAGTCCCACTACTTAGGAGGGTAAGGTGGGAGGATCACTTGAACCTCATGTTTGGAGGCTGAAGTGAGCTATGATTGCACCACTGCACTCCAGCCTGGGCAATACAGTGAGACTTCATCTCAAAAAAATAAAAAACAGGCAGGGTGTGGTGGCTCACGCTTGCAATCCAAGCACTTTGGAGGCCAAGGTGGGCGGATCACCTGAGGTTGGGAATTCAAGACCAGCCTGACCAACGTGGTGAAACCCTGTCTTTAAAAAAATAAAAATAAATAAAAAACAATTGTTTTAAAGAACAAAAAAATGATAGCTGCTACTTTAGTGCTTACAACATTATCCCCTTTTTTACAGACAAGAAAACAGACACAAAGAGATGACACTATTTAAAGAACTGACTCCAAAACCCCGACTGAAATAGCCTTAACCTCAGCTTGACTGAACTTTAGATAGGTCCATTCCTGACTCTAGGCCCTTACCTCCCTTTTCTTGGAGTATTTTCTTAAGAAAACCTGTCATTGTAAATTCCTTCTCTACCTCTTTGAGACATACGTAAATCTTTTTATAAAAAACTTTAATTGGTTTTACAACCCAGGAAATGTCTTTCTCAAGGACCTAGGAACCATCCCTTTGAAACACAATCATCAAAGAAGACAGTGCCCTTAGATTCCAGTCTCTATGGGAGAACAGCAGGCTAACTTCAACAGGTACCTCTTGGTAAACACAGATGGCTCACTCACAAAGAGAAATATTTGCAAATGCGACAAAAACTCAATATGCCCAACACACCTGATTAATGGCCCCACATAATATCTTTCAGTACTTTTCCACTAGCTCATCCTGGCCCTTAAAAACCCTTCCGCCTTTTGTTTCAGAGGAGTTGAGTTTACACTTCGTTCTGGCCTCTTTCCCCTACTGCAATGGCCTTGAATACGGTCTTCCTTGTCTGTTTAACTTTATCCTGTATAATTTTTGCTTCAAGAAGCCTCACTTACCAACATTAAAACCTAAGACTCCATGATATATCAAAATGTGAAGACATGTAAAAAATTCCAAAAATTATTTTCTTGGACTTCTAAATTAAATATTGCTATAATAGATCATCACAAAATCAAATACTATAAAAAAAAAACTTGTAATCCTTTTCATTTTCTCTTAAACAGCATCATATTCTAAGTATTTTAAATGTATTTACTTTTTATCAAAATAGTTTTCATTTATTCAAAATATTTTTTAATATTTAAAATATTCATATGCAGAATATTTAAATAAAAATTAAGGGCATAGTAGCTCATGCCTGTAATCTCAATACTTTGACATGAAGAGGCAGGCAGATCGCTTGAGGCCAGGAATTTCAGACAAGTCTGGGCAACATAGTGAGACCCCTTGTTTACAAAAAAATACAAAAATTAGCCACTGGTAGCACACCTATAAACCCAGCCACTCAGGAGACTGAGGCAGGAGGATCACTTGGACCCAGGAGGTCAAGGCTGCAGTGAGACATGATCATGCCACCACACTCCAGACTGGGCAACAGAGTGAGACTCCAACTCAGAAAAGAAAAGAAAGAGGGTACAATAACCAAACTAGTCTACATCTAATTAATCACCAAATCCTGGCTTATATTTTTAAGTATTTCTTTAACTGACCTTCTCCATTCTTCTGGTTTCCTTTATAAAGGCCTCCACTATATCGCTCCTGAGTTACTGACTGCTCTTCTAAAGAATCCCTTCTTCACGGACTTTTTATTTATTTATTTTTTTGAGACAGAGTCAGTCTCTGTCACCCAGACTGGAGTGCAGTGACGCAAACTCGACCTCCTGCCACCTCAGCCTTCCAAGTAGCTGGGATTACAGGCAAGCCCCACCACACCCAGCTAATTTTTATTTTTTAAATTTTTATAGAGATAGGGGGGAGCTCTTACCCAACTATGTTAACCAGGCTGGTCTCAAACTTCTAGCTTCAAGCAGTCCTCCCACCTCAGCTTCCCAAAATGCTAGGATTACAGACAAAAGCCACCACACCTGGCCCATGTTTAATTTTTAAACACCAATATTTTCCACTTGCTGCCCTCTGCTGGAATTATATGGAAAATATGATTAAAAGTTGTCACAAAAGGCCAGGTGCGGTGGCTCACGCTTGTAATCCCAGCACTTTGGGAGGCCGAGGCAGGCAGACCACTTGAGGTCAGGAATTTGAGACCATCCAGGCCAACATGCTGAAATCCCGTCTCTATTAAAAATACAAAAATTAGCCAGGCATGGTGGCACACACTTGTAATTCCTCTCTACTAAAAATACAAAAATTAGCCAGGCATGGTGGCACATGCCTGTAATCCCAGCTACTCAGGAGGCTAGGACACGAGAATTGCTTGAACCCGGGACTCAGAGGTTGCAGTGAGCCATGATCACACTACTGCACACCAGCCTGGGCAACAGAGCAAGACTCAGTCTCAAAAAAAACAAAAAGTTGTCACACGAAAGTTTTAAAAATAAAGCCAGGTGTGGTGGTATGTGCCTATAATCACAGCTACTCAGGAGGCTGAGGCAGGAGGATCACTTAAGGCTTGAGCCCAGGAGGTCAAGGCCAGCTTGGGCAACACAGTGAGACCCTATTAAAAAAAAAAAAGTTTTAAAAGATGTGTATTTCTCCTTAGACTACATGCATGAAAATATTACCACTGGACCAAGGTTATTCAAGCACGTTTAATAAACAAAGCAATATGGCCCATATTCCACCGTTACAAAAAACTGTATTGTAATCTCTGATACTTCCTAAGTCTCATGTAGCTCAAGCAAACTAGTTAAGGAGAAAAGGAAAGTTGTGTCCAGTGGGAAGGTATAGTTTAATAAAAGGAGGATTTTTTGGATGGGGGATAGGCAGGTGGGGAGCCACTTCTGAGTATATGACATTGTACATGGCTAAGAAAAAAATATAACTGATGAATGTGATTAACATGATGGACGCTAAGTGTGGGAAGATTTTCAAGAAAGAAGAAGTGGTTAATACCACCAAAAATCAGGTAAGAGCTGAAAAATGACCACTAGATGAACAATTCTGGTGTTAACGGCAAACAAATCTGCAGTATATTGATCTTATTCTACTTGAAGTTGGGGGGGCAGGAGGTGGCAGATAAATTGGCAAATAAGAGTAAATAAAGGATTATGGAAAGAAGTTTTTTGGGGGCACAAATTTGGAGTGGCCAGTAAGGTTAGGGAGAGATATCAGAAAACATTTGATTAAGGAAATACTTATATGCCAAAGATAACAGAATCACTAAATGGGGACCCAAGGAAGACCATACTTGCTCTAGGCAGGAATAAGTAAAATGGATTCCACAATGACTTACCATTCTCTAATTAAATATTTTGGGAGGAAAAGAAACCTGGCCTGGATCCCAGGGACACAAAGAGGGGCTGTCACTGTACCAAATGGAGTGGCCACCTAGAACATATAATACAATCCTTACTAGATCCTAGATTACAGTAAAACTATATTCCAGAACATTATTTACTAATATATCTCCTTAAAATTAATCTAAATCATAGTTATATCTTCTCTAGACAACTGCATTAGCCCCCTAACTGATGTCCCACATCTATTCTTGCTGCCTTCCAAACAGTACTCCAAACAGAAATAGGATGATCTTTTTTAAATGAAAATATTATCATGGGCAGGCACAGTGGCTCACACCTGTATGTCTGCACTTTGGGAGGCCAAGGCAGAACTGCTTGAGGCCAGGAGTTTGAGACCAGCCTGGACAATAAAGCAAGGCTCCATCTCTACAAAAAAAAAATAATAATTTTTTAAAAAATTAGCTGGGGGCCAGATGCAGTAGCTCATGCCTATAATCCCAGCACTTTGGGAAGCCAAGGTAGGTGGATAATTTGAGGTCAGGAGTTCGAGACCAGCCTGGCCAGCACAGTGCAACACCACCTCTACAAAAAATACAAAAATTAGCTGTGCATGGTGGTAGGTGCCTGTAGTCCCAGCTACTCAGGAGGCTGAGGCTGGAGAACTGCTTGAACCCGCGAGGCAGAGGTTGCAATGAGAAGAGATCATACCACTGCACTCCAGCCTGGGCAACGAAGCAAGGCTGCAACTCAAAAAAATAAAAAATTTTTAAACAATTTTTAAAAAATTAGCTGCGCATGGTGGCACATATCTGTAGTCCCAGCTACTTGGAAGGCTGAGATGGGAGAAATCGCTTGAGGCTGGGAGGTTGAGACTGCAGTGAGTCACTACTGCACCACTGCACACCAGCCTGGGCAAGAGAACAAGAACTTGTCTCAGAAAAAAAAAAAAAGAAAAGAAAAAAGAAAATCTTATCATGGCACCCTACTACTTAAAATCCTTCTCTGCTTTCAATTATTCTTAGTATGAAGACAGAATCCTTAACATAATCTACCAAATTCCGCAGGACCTGTCTTGCCTACTTCTCCAGGTCCTTGCTCCACCATATTCCCCCCATCTCATCCTGTCTCTTACCACTGCATATCACCATTACTGTTTCCTGTAATGTGCCAAGCTCCCTGACACCAAGCCTTGTGCTATGGCCTCTCACTGAAATTATCATCCCTAATTAACTCCACTTTTAAGTCAAACAAGTCATCCCTCACCTCCTAGACTATGTCAGGTCTTATTTCAAACTCAATTAGTTTTGCATATCTTCCTTTCACAGAACTTACCACAGCTATAGTTTTATATTCATTTTTACAATGTTATAAGTAATATCTCTCCCTCGCCATAAATTCTAAATGCCATGAAAAAGGGCACTTCTGTTTATGCTAACCATATCTGCACTCAGGATCTAGTACAGTGCCTGCCATGTAATATTTGTTGAATGAAGGAATGAATGAAAAATAGAGCTTATCAATACATTCTTAGTCTTATGGCCTAATACAAGAGAAATTACTATTCAAAGTACATAGACATTTTAATTTCATTCCACATAACCTATGAAAAGACCAAATCATGAGCAGTATCTCTTAATTTACTTTCACAAAATTGGCTAAGTGTTTTTGTTTTTTAAGTAAGATCCTTTTAGCAAATAATTTTTTTTAATTTACTGAGATTGAGATTGGGATCTCACTATATTGCCCAGGCTAGTCTCCAGCTCCTGGATTCAAGCAGTCCTCCCACTTCAACCATCAAACCCAGCTTAGCTAAGTGCTTTTTTATAGTTATTAGCACTAAATAGTACTGTATTTTTGTATCTAAGTAGACAATATCAAAAGTATATATAAAATTACATAGCTAACTTTTCAAAGTCTCTTTGAGTGAATCATTTTTGTTAAAGCAGAAGTGGCTTTAAAAAGTTTAGAAAGGTTCTAAAAAAGGGTTCACAAATTTAACAAAAGCCCACAATACAATCACTAACAGAATTACTTTTAAAAATCACCTGTCACTTACATATATATTTCTTCAAGGCTATTTGATAAATCCGCACGTTCTTGCCCTTTAAGCCAAGGAGCACTAAGATTAAATAAAATACAATTAAGAAGATTATTCAAGGATTATGTTTATATCTCAAATTACTGATTACATCACAAACAGATTTTTTTCGCTTTAAAAAAATTATCTAGTTTCATTAAAAAGCAGTCTTTTATTTGTATAAATCTATATAGTTGCAAAATGCTTTCATTAGCATTAATTCATTCAGTCTTCCCAAGAAACCATGACAAAACCCACACCAAAATTACTCTGTTTTAATGATTTAAAAATTGGCTGGGTGTGGTGGCTCACACCTGTAATCCCAGCACTTTGGGAGGCTGAGGTGAGTGGATCCAAAATCAGGCGTTCAAGACCAGCCTGGCCAATACAGTGAAACCCCCATCTCTACTAAAAATACAAAAATTAGCCAGGTATGATGGCACATGCATGTAGTCCCAGCTACTTGGGAGGCTCAGGCAGGAGAATCACTTGAACCCATATTCAAGTGAGGCAGAGGCTGCAGTGAGCCAAGATCACGCCACTGCACTCCAGCATGGTCAAAAGAGTGAGACTCTGCCTCAAAAATAAAAATAAAAATAAAAATCAGGGGTAGGTTCATAGGGTTTCATGAATCTGCCCACATTTATTTATGTGGCAGAAAATGGTCTAGAATCTAAATCTCCAGAGTCATAGTATTTGCTACAATGCCAGGAATTCCCCATGTTTTCTAACTGGTGCCTCAAAAACAGCTCTTAAAAAAAAATTCTGAAAAGGACATTTATGTTTACAAGCATTCTGTATCTACCATTTGCAATAAATAAAAATAAAAATTTATAGAACCATTATTAATAGTAAGCATTAATGCTACAGTTTTAAAACACATGCACAAAAAAAGTAATAGGTAAAAATTCTAGTAATTGAGTTTTTTTTTTTAAGGCTAATTAAGTGAAGCAGTGGGACTGAAGAAGAAACAAAGAAACCTGTAACCAGTTGTGATCAATTACTGGTTATAATCCAATTACTGGTCTATACTCAGACCAACCTAGTAATTGAAATTTTTATGCAATTCTGTTCCCAAGGGTTCGTACGTATTACTAGGTGACAGGGCCAAGGTAGATGAAAGATCACTTGCATCTATAGGTCAAGATTCATAAAGACGAAGCTTGGGCTGCTAAGAAGATGGTTCCTCAACACTAACCAGGGAAAGGGGCAGGGAGAAACACCAGAAGCATCATAGTTAACTCCTGGAAGTCAGGCAGTCTTAGAGGTACATCAAGGAACTGTGGCTAGGTCTGCAAAACTAGGATAGAAGAAACTCTAAGGGCCAGGGTTTCTACATTACTAAGCTGTCTAAAAAGGAAGGTTTCCTTCCTCATCTATAAAGACAATTCTGTAGCAACTTCACTTCTACGAACCTCTTTTACACTAAGTGGTATGTTTCATTGTTTTATAGAATTTAATTTTTTATTTAAATGTTCTATACCAAACCCAAAAGGTATTCTTAATTTCTATATATATACTTTAATAAGGAATTCTATCTAAACGCAATGTACAGCACAGAGAAATATCTTTCAAAGTATAATCTTTTTATAACAATATAAAGGTAGAAATACAGCTTACTTCAACTGATAGATAGGCGGAGCTGTACCTGGGTATTCATCTGGCAGCATCACCTACAACGCAGGTCCAAAAACAAATCTGTTTACACTTCATCAAGGTTCAAAACTAACCCTATAAAGCTGACAATTGCAAAAGGGTGAGGAGGACAGAGATAAAAAGAAAAGGAAAACTGAAATATGGACATTATACCCTGACCCAAGTGGATGGAGTGGCATTATAATATTTTCTGGCTACTTTTCAGAAGAAACACTATAAAAATCCTAGGAAACACTATTAACTATATGAAATAGCTAACATATAATAGAGAACCATACATATTTCTTTTCAAATTGTATTACTATAAAAACACTGGCAAAAAGTTGAAAGTACATACAAGCAATCATCAAAGATAAAGCACTAAGAAAAGCCATAGCTGATCTTTTCATTTATTTTATCCTAACTACAACTGATAACGGATCATTGATTCTTAATTAATAAAGAAATGAGTGTCTACTCTATGAGTCATCCACATTATTAACCTCTCCTTCCTTTTAAATATTAGCCATCTTTCCAGGTTTAGACCCTTTCCTTTTAAATGAAGAGAATAATGAAAAGAAGCAAAACTACAGTCTCACAAGGGTACATTAACACTTTTAAATGATTAAAAGAATTGGGATAAGAAAGACTGAAACTATCAATTAATGTATGATTTGAAAGTGATCTAAGATGTAACTGCCCATGTGTTTAGATAATCACTGACAGACGCCAACAACAAAGATAATTTAGAAAACAGCACAAATAATCATTAGAATACAAAAGTCAATCATATAATTAATGCTGTAACAGACAGGTAACTGCAGGGAAGGGGGGAAAAGTACCTGCAAGCAAAGTGTCCATTTGGGGTCATCTATATCGTCGCTTATTCTAATACAAAATATTTTGGCACAGTCATCAATGACACACCATTCCTCCCCATAAATGGCTGCCATTGCTTCAATTTCCTCATTCTGAAAGAAACGGATTTTTTTAAAGTCAACAAATGTACACATCTTAAATTCCTATTCTTACTACTTTGCAATGTATTTGCATTCAGCATTACCAGTGTAGATTCCTAGATGAGCCTTAGCAAGCCAAATGTTCTCAAGAGCAGGTCACCATGTTCTTCTCTGGGTGGCTGGTTGCTAGGTGCTACTCCAATGACTGGAGCCAGCCTTGCTATCGCATTACTGTGCTTTTGGCCACTACTGAGCCAAAATATTGTATGCGGTCCTATACTTTGTAATGACCATTAACACGTGAAAAGATACACATATCTTCTATGTTTCACCTTCTTTTTTAACAAGTAATCTCCCCCCCTGACTCCCACCCCCAATAGCTCTGTCCCACATTATCTGTGTTCTCCTGCTGGGTGTCTCACTCGTTCTTTTGGATTCATTTTTGTGTGGGGGGATGGGGATGGGGGTACAGAGGGACTGGATGGCTGGCTGGTTGCTTGGTAATCAAACCCTTAAAACATTTCATAAATTATTCTTTGGGCTTGGGGTTAAAAAAGAAAAATAATTATTCTTTGGGCTTGGGGCTAAAAAAGAAGGACCTAAAGGGAAAAGATGGAAAGCAAAGTATGGATTCGACTTCGTAGCATTTCATTTTGTACTCACAGTCCTATAGGAAAAGACTTACGATCGCCCACGTGAACGAGGCACAGAGAAAGCTCGATACTAAGGACAAAAGGAGTAAAATTCGGTGGGCTCTCGAGGACCTAAAGGATCTGGGTTATTGCCCTTTTGCCAAAGAGGGAACCCGAATTCTTAAGTGGTTTGTCCAAGACGACCCGGCGACGGCAGGGTGGGCAGCGAAACCCTGGTTTCTGCCTTTGGCCCAGAGCTGCTTCGTCGCGTGTTAATGGTTGACGAGGACACCGCCCGAGACAGGCCGAGCCAGCAGCCGCCGAGGAGCTGCCGGCCTAAGAGCGCTCGGCCGAGGGGAAGCGCCGGGAGAATGGTACGCAGTGGAGCAAATGGCGCGGCGAGTGCTGGAGGAAGCCGCCGCAGCCCCGGGCGGAGGGCCCCTCGGCTGAGGACTGGAATGGCGAGGCGAGCCCGAGCCGAGCCTGGAAGGTCAGCACCCCGCCGGGGCCTCACCTGCCTCTGGTCGCTCCCTGCGTCCCCCTCAGCCATGTGGCCCCGGGAGCAGCCCTGCGGCCCCAGGAGCAGCCCTGCAGCCTCCGCCTGCCAGGTCCGGAACGCGGAGGCGGGGCGCTGCGGCTGTGAGCCTAAAGCTGGCTGCGGCGAGGCCCGACCCGGAACCGCAACCCTGACACTCCAGGCCGCCGGCGTTTGCTTCCGGGTTGTAGGCTGACTAGTGCGAGGGGCTCCTGGCCCCCCGGCTTTTGGGTGGAGTTCTCCGTTGGGCCCTTGCGCCCGCCATCCCTCATTCCCGCCTTCCGGCTCTCCGGTAAGGCAGAGACACAGGGAAAACCGGCCCTTCAGAGGAGCTGCCGGAGGCCTTCTCAGCTCTGTCTCCTGGGAGTGCGCCGGGGCAGGGGGCTTCTGTTTGCCCATTGCAGCCTGGGCGCCTTGGGAACTCCCAGGAGACATTGGGAAGTCAAGTTTACAGCCGCGTCCCGGGACTCAAACCTCAGTCCACAGTCCCAGATTTCGTCTTTACATACCTAGGCAGAGTTTTTGTTTGCTTCTTTTTAACATGTTTTAAGTTTTTTCAGATTTTGGCAAAGATAGGCTTGATTGACCAAAACTGGAAAACAGAGGAGGTGATTTTGAAAGCTTGAGGAGAAACGTTATTCTCCCATTCACTGTTGTATTGCGATCGTTTTCTTCAGTCTCCCTGAGTATTTTGTCTGGGGGCAACTTTTGTGCGAGACGCTAGTTATGCCAGTCGACATAAGGAGCACTGATGGATTTTCCCAAAAAATGAATCAGTTTGTCATTACTCCCTCGCTCACAACAAATGTGCGATGACATTCTGATACATTGGTTAGGAATTGTATCAACCGCCTTATTCAAGACACTTCAATCGAGGCATTTTCTTGATTGCAAGGCATTTTATCCTTGCTTCACTTTCCTTCACACATGATACACAAAAGCTCAAAATATTACATCTCCCCTCTTCTTCCTTAATCATGGGTATTTTTCTGGCCCCCTTTAAAACCATTCTCTTAAGATAAATTATTGTAGAGAAAAATAAAACTCTTCTCAGAGTTAGGAGTTCAATACCTGTAGAGAATTCCATTTTCATTACTTTGAGTATAAGCCTTGTGGATTTAGTAATTCAACACTCATTTATTAGGCTCTTACTGTGCCAAACACTGGATATGCAAAATCATATGTCATACATTGTCTTTAAGGGGCTAAGATGTTAAGGGAACAAAAGTAAGTCAGTGAACCAGACATACAGTAATGTATCTCTTAAAGACTGGATAAGTTCTGAGAAATTTACCCTTAGGCAGTTTCATGGAGATCGTGAGAACTTCAGAGTAATAAACTTAGATAGTATAGCCTACCACTTATCGGCTGTGTGTCGCCTGTTGCTTCTAAGCTGCAAACCTGTACAGCATGTTACTGTACCTAATAGGCAATTGTAACACATAGTATTGGTGTATCTAAACATAGAAAAAGTATAGTAAAATTATGGTATTATAGTCTTATGAGACCACTGTAATATATTTGGTCCATCAACGTAACTCACAGTAACCTCCCGGGCTCGAGCAATCTTCCTGCCTCAGCTCCCCTAGTAGCTAGGACTACAGGCATGTGCCATCACACCCAGCTATTTATTTATCTATTTTGTAGAGATGGGGAGGTCTCACTATGCTGCCCAGACTGGTCCCAAATGCCTAGCCTCAACTGATCCTCCCTCCTCAATCCCCCAGAGCCCTGGGTTTACAGGTGTGAGCCACCAAACCCATCCCTGAATTCTTTCCTCATTGACCTTTTCACATTTCTTACAGCTTCTATGCAAACATAATGATTTTCACCCTTAAATCACTTTTTTTTAAAGGCCATGGATCTTTTCTTCAAAGAAAGTTTATGTAAAACAAATCTGTTCTGGCTGAAATGAAAATAAGATTGATTGTTCTGGCTGAAGTGGAAATAGGACTGAAGTCCAAGTACTTAACAGTACTCCCTCCCTCTCAGCGGCCCCACTAGAACTTTAAAACCCAAGTTTGAAAACGCCATGTTAAAACTTAGCCTTCTAAACAAATCACAATATACTCAATTAGTTGCATAGTACCTCTATTCTTACCATGTATCATAGCAACCCAGGCCATCTTATCTTCTACAGATTACACTGATGATTTTCTGTTAATTCCTATTTCCTCATAGCTACAAACTTTAAGTCTTCTTATGAGTTTGAATTCTTTTTTTTTTTGGGGGGGGTGGGGTGCAATCTTGGCTCACTGCAACCTCGGCTTTCTAGGTTCAAGCAATTGTCCTGCCTCAGCCTCCCAAGTAGCTGGGATTACAGGCACACGCCATCATGCTCAGTTAACGTTTGTATTTTTAGTAGAGACTGGGTTTCACCATGTTGGCCAGGCTGGTCTCAAACTTCTGACCTCAAGTGATCCTCCTGCCTCAGCCTCCCAAAGTGCTGGGATTACAGGGGTGAGCCACTGTGCCCAGCCTTGAGTTTGAATTCTAAATGGAAATGGCTCTTTCTGCCAAAGGGACCCCTTCTCATTTCTCTGGCCTGTACTGGCATGTAACCCTTATTCAGAACCCTGAATAAGCCCCAAACTTGGACATGCAAGGAGCCCTTTGAAAAGAGAAGGAGAAAAGTAATTTAAAGTAACAAGCATAGGAGGCAACCTACATTTTGAAGAACATGTTGGAAAAAAAGCAAGACATTATAGACAATTCAGTTGAAAAAGACTACTTAGTGTAAACTTCGAGCAGTTGCCTAAACAGAAACTGAGAATACTCTGCAAATAACAACACAGTCCTGGATTCAAGAGGGGTCTCTAAGCCAGATTCTGGATATGTACAGTAAATGTACATATCCATTTACTCAGACGGTTACTGGCTGTCTCCCTTAAACTCAGTATGTTCACAACTGAACTCAATCGCTTTTTCCTAAACTTATTCCTCTATGTTCCCCAAATCAATATTTGGCAACCCTTGGACCCTTGCATGCATGGTTGTCCAAGATTGAAAACTGGAAGACATACTATATTATACTCTTCATTCTTTGCTTCCATACGCAGGCAGCAAGTTCTGACAACTCTGATTCCTTGATATCCCTTATATTCTCATATGCTCCTTCCTAGTCTTTCTGGACCTTCTTCAAGTTATCCTCCTCTCTCACCTGTGCCAAAGTAATCAAAATGTGGAAGTCTGACCGTGTCTCCTTCCTTGAAATCCTTCAGTTGCTCCCCCTTGCTTTCATGATAACTCTTAAACAACTTAACTCACAAGATATGTTCCTGGTCATCTCTAATTTCATCTCTCACCGTTTCAGCCATACCAGCTTAATCTACTTTACCTAAGCATTCTTTGAAGAAAGAAATCCATGGCTTCTGGAAAGTATGAAACTGCTATTTTATGCAGTAGACATAATACAAGGAATTGAGCCAAGATATGCAAAGACGGCAGTAACTCAAGTGAAGGAAGGGCACAAGATCTGTTTCACGATAGACAAATGGCAACAAGGTTAGGATAACTGCACAAATCTTCAGGCAATTGGGAGGAAATGCACATGCCCAAATCCCTGAGAACTCCCACCTAGAAGATACATTTATGCTAACTGGCTGCACCAGACTCTCTATGTAGGATGGCTTTGGGAGCTCAATATTGTTAGGAAGGGCTTGAAATGTTTTGCTTAAGATTAAGAAACAAACTGTCCATATCAAATAATTGGAGGGGGAAAAGGATATGGTTGACATCATAGAGGGTCAAAGCCCTCTCTTGGTACCAAAAATAAAGGCACATATGCAGGTGATACAGAGATAATTATAAAGGGATTGTACAAGTAGTATGACAAAAGAGTTGACAGCTGTGATTTTACTCAAGGAGAAATTAGTTATTTGAATGGCAAAGTCCTAACCTAGAATTGCGTATATCTGTTTTCAACAGTTTCCTGGTACATCGGGGATGAGGCATTAAACCTGTGAAGAGTTCTCTATAACCTATTTAGATGGTCTAAATAAGATGCTTTCAAGTATTGTCTAGGCCCTTGCTACTTAAAGTGAGGTCTGTGGAGCAACAGCATATTATTGTACTTTTTAGAAGTACAAAATCTTAGGCCCTACCTCAGAACTACTGAATCTGCATTTTAATGAGATTCCCAGGTGATTTGTATGTACATTAAATTTTAAGGATCTTGTGGGATGACCCAGTAAAAGCACCCCTTTGATCTTAGCAGGAAGAGTAATTGACTGAGGGCTCCAGCTACTGGGCTCAGAGATCTGTTACCATGCCTGCACTGAGACGACGTTTTTCATGGGCACCTCTCAGGCAAGGGCATGACACAGTTACTTAGGTAGGTTTACGTTTAGGAGACATGACATTCCACTGATGGGGGGCTTGGGCTCCATGCCTTGCTGAACTTTCCTTATAACAACTGCCACACAACCTTCCTCTACTTCTTCTTTTTATTTTTTATTTCTTAGAGACAGGATCTCAGTCTGCTGCCTGGGCTGGAGTGCAGTAGTGGGATCACAGCTCACTGCAGCCTCAATCTCCAGGACTCAATCAATCCTCCCACCTCAGCCCCCCAAGTAGCTGGGACTATAGGCACGTGCTGCCACACCAGTCTAATTTTTTAATTTGTTTTAGAACTCCTTGGCTCAAGCAATCGTCCTGCCTTGGCCTCCCAAAGTACTGGGGTTGCAGGTGTGAGCCATAGTGACGGCCCTTTCCTCTACTTCTTTCTCCCCATTCACTCAGGATCAGATTAGCATAGGTGTGATGATTCTCTGAGCCTCTTCAAGTTCCTTTCAAATTTTCTACAGATATTTCCCCTAATACATTTCTTGCATATTTAATTTCATTTTGGTATCTTCCTCTTTGAGAAGACTAAACAAACTGCTCTAGGATACACTGTAACACAGGTAAATTCTATCCATTTCGTTTTGTTAGGATAATTAATTGGGAAGCCATGAGGCTGAGACAGTTCCATTGCCTTGTGTTCCTGGGTAAGCAAACAGAAACAGAACTCAACGTAAACTTAAGCTTAACCAGTCAGAAACCACCAACTAACACTTAACTGGGGACTTTCTACTTTAAGCCATCAAATATTTTCTTTGTCCTGCTTCTGCAAATACCTCAGAAAAATTTCTCCCTCCCAGCAGATTAGTGGAGCATTGAACTCTTTGTCCTCTGATGCTGATTCATGAATAACTTCATGCTCAAACTCGTGAAAATTTTAATGTGTTCATCTTTTAACAGTATTAACTTATAATATCTGTTTCTGAAATATTTTTCTTAGGGAAATATGTCCTCAAAACATTTTACAAACAAAACACAAACCATCTTCGTACACAGTGATCTTTTCCGCCCAATTATCTGTGTGTTTACCTTAGCTCCCAGACAATGAAAACCAAACTGTATCTGACTTCAGGGCCAATGAACGCTGAGGTTGTTGCTTCTCTTTATACTGCTCATTTGGTTGGTCAATAATTTGACCCACTATGGCTAAAGATTAGAACACTGAATATTAAACTATAAGTTTTATGGAGAAGCTCTGTCAAAGAAGTAATCAAATAAACAGAGTTGATAGCAAGCAAGCAATTAGGGGGGAGAGAAAAATTATAATTTCACCATAAGTAACACTGCACCCTGGGAAGATCAGCTGAAAATTGTATAAACATAGCTATAAAAAACGATGGAGCCTGGGCGGGCTCACACCTGTATCCCAACACTTTGGGAGGCTTAGGCGGTAGATCATGAAGTTAAGAGATCGAGACCATCCTGGCCAACATGGTGAAACCCCATCTCTACTAAAAATACAAAAATTAGCTGGGCATAGTAGCACGCACCTGTAGTCCCAGCTACCGGGGAAGCTGAGGCAGGAGAATCGCCTGAACATGAGAGACGGAGGTTGCAGTAAGCCGAGATTGGTCACTGCACTCTGGCCTGGGTGACAGAGTGAGACTCCATGTCAAAAAAAAAAAAATTAACGCTGATCTTTTTATTCTTCCATTTTCAAGAAGCATCTTGTTAATGAATAAACTACTAGAAAGGATAGTTGCCAGCTTTATCGTTACTTATTCATTAAAACTTTAGCAAGGATTGGGTTATAGACAATGGAGAATGTTCTCTTGGGTGGGAGTGGGAGTGGGGTAAACCCAGAGATAAGCCTTCCTCAGCACCACACACTCTTAATTGCCACCCTTGACTTCCTTTCCTCTTTACGTGACATCTCAAAATTTTTTCCTCCAGAGGCATTTTTTGACTAAAAGTAGAAAATGTCCATATGATAAGCTTCCCTATAACCTCAATGTCACACATGCCGCTCACCTAAAGAGACCACCAGACAGGCTTTGTGTGGGCAACAAGGCCGTTTATTTTGCGCTTGGGTGCAAGCGGGCCAAGTCCGAGAAGGGAGTTAGGCAAAGGGAGGTAGGAGATGCGATTGCTTATATAGGTTGGGGCAAATGGTCAGCTAAAGGTGGTAATCTATCCTGGGGAGGAGAGGACGTCATGGGATGCATGACTACAAGGGTAGAGGTCGATAATCTAACTTAGGGAGGGGAAGGGTGTCACAGGATACATGATCACAAGGTAGGGGTCATTTATTACAAACAGACATGATCATAAGAGTGAGGAGTATTGGTTGAAAGCGGAGGGGAGGGTGAAATAAATTACATAGTTATAGGGATGGGGGTCTTGAGAAACCCAATGTCCGGGGGAAATTTTTGCAAGGCTGAACAGGAACAATGGGTACAGGTTTGCAGAGCAATTCGTCGAGGCAGGAACAAGTTGTTTTACTTCTTTCTGTGGCTACCTGGTCACTTTGGTTACTTTAGACTTTCTGGCTCCTGGGGACTTTCCAGAGGTGTACATGCAGATCACCAAGGCTAAAATGGCCAGGCCTGGACTTGGAGGCCTAACATTCCCATCTTTTTATATATGTATAAAAGAAGAAAAGTTAAAGAAGGGAGCAGGGGCGCCGTTTCTCATGGCTACTTCGAGCGTGACAAAGGGCTGCGTGGACACCTAAAAGAAAAGTTTGTGATTTTTGTAGTTTAGTAAGTGTTTGGTTAAGTCCTTGGCTTAGGGTGCTACTTCATGTACTTAGCAAGGTTCCAGTTAGCATGCTTTTGAGCTTGAAATTGTCCTAATAGGATGAATTCCCTAAAAACAGCCTTTAAACATAGTAACTTTAGGGTGGGTGTGATAATGTGTTGGGCCAAGGCTGGCACAGTGTCCAGTGTACCAATGCTTTTTGTCCCCATTTTCCATCATATGAATCCGACTGCCTGTTGTTGAGCCAGCAATCTACTATATCACCCTTTTCCTGTATGTGTAAGTGGTGTTCTGAGTGGAGAAGCTTAACAGTTCTGATTGCCCACCCTATGCAAGAGAGGTAATAAGTATAATAGTCTTTATCTGCCAAGCTGAGCTGAGGCTGGCAAAAGAAAAAGTGTCCTAAGCCTTCTAATAGCCATTGGCATACTTTGTGGTGACCTGGATGTTGGTTTGGCTGCCAAATATGGGGTACAGGCCCTGTATACTTGTATTGTAGTTTATCCTCATGAGAATATACCATAGGCAAGGGTCTGATGGCTGCCATCCCATACGTCTTAGACTTTTTTCCCAGAGGCCTTTTAATTCAGGGGTAGGGAAGATCTTTGAGGACAGGGCTTTAAAAAAACTGTTATTACAGGAGTGTGGTCCTAGAAGGCTTGGATGGAAAGGAGGATGTGCTTGCTCTGGAGAGGTGTCATGCTGCATCTTGACCCCAGCCAGGCACTGTCTGGAGCCTATGAGCAATGGAGTGGTGTTTCTGGTTGATTGTAGGAGGGTGAGGGCAGAGGATAAGACAGGCAAATGAACAGGGAGGGTTGGCAAGGTGTCTAGTTTAAGTGGCTGAGAAGTCCTGGAACAGGGGGTGATATTGTGAGGTTGTTAAAAGCAGCATTTGTCACATAGAATGATTATTGATGGCCTGGATATAGTTTTGTAGGAATTGAGAGACTAATTGGAAAACACAAGGTCTGAATAAAATAAAGAGGAAGATGGGTATTAGGGGAGTAAGGATTGGAAAAATGCATGACATCCCGTTAGATAGTGGCCAGGTGGGGTTGGCATAGTTACTTGCCTGATTAACAAATTTTTGGGCCTTGTCTTTGAGCCTTTTGATATTATCATAAACTAGACCAGACTGATTTAGGTAAAAACAGCATTCTTCATTTAGAAATATACAGAGTCCTCCATTTTCTGCAGTGAGTAAGTCGAGGCCACAATGGTTTTGAAGGACAACTGCAGCTAAAGAGTCAATTTGAGCTTGAAGGACAGACAAGATATTATATATGTCTGTAATGCTGGCAGAGAAATCAGTAGACAGGCTGCGGAATGTTGTGGCAGAGGTGGTGACCCCTGCTATGCCAGCACCAAGGCCTACAGTGGAGGCTGGAAGAGCTATTCCCATGAGTAATGGAATTAGCTGGTGTAGTTTTTTGTCTACAGGTGTCATTAGGGGGACAGGCAGTTGTTCATTACCACTGGCAAACTGAATTTTAGGAATAAGGAAGACTAAGGCACGGATTCCCATCCAGTTAGTGGGTAGACACATATGAGTGGAAGAGCCACATAAGAAGAGGCCTGGGGGAAGGCAGAATTGAAAATATAGGGTGAAAAGGTAGGAGGGATCCTCGAAAGGAGAGTCAGATACCCAAACTCCTAAAGATCCAGCAAGAACAGCAGCAGCTAGGGGTTGAAGGGGAGATTGATGAGGTAACTGTATGTTGGGGGCGGTTTGATTTTCATAATATGTGAGGAAGCGTGTAGTATCAACAAACAGTCTGTCACTAACATTTGTATGGCCGGGTATGAGTAAGCATGAAGAGGGGCCAGGAGGAGAATCTGAGGAACATGGAGTGAGAGATAAGGAAGGTGCCGACCTAGACAATAATGACTGTTAATATTTTTTAAGTTATTAGTAGCGATAGACGGTTTGTCAGTGAAGCGAAGTGAGTATGCTCCTAAAGGCGTATTAACGTGTGTGTCAGGGCTTCGGAGATGAAGAGTAGAGGAGCACTTCACAGGTGGAAGATTACCCAAGGGGAATTCCAGTGGTTTGTTGGTGGGAAATGCATAGAGGAGCAGGAGTGGGGATAGTTGTCTGTGTAGTAAGGGTTCCTAAAATGGGCGGAGTGGAGTTAACATGAGGTAAGAGTTGCTGTAAATAGTTGTGGAGAAGTACAGCAGCTTGTTGGTATGAAATACCTGAGGAAGTTTTGCTAAACTTATCTAGGAAATAGGGAAGCTCTATGGGAGGATAGAGTTGAGGACTGTTAAAAGAGGTGCGTAGGTGTACGGAGACGGAAGAGTGGCCCAATCGGCTGGTGGGACAGGAATAGCGGTGTTAGCAGCTTGACAAATTTCCTGCCTAGATTGTTGGAGAACTGGAAGATAGTCTCCAGGAGGACTAGTGTCTGGGAGAAGGTTAGGCCCAAGCAGAAAGATGTGGCCATATAAGAGTTCAAATGGACTATATCCTGCGGATTCCCAGGGAGTGGCATGAATTCAGAGAAGAGCCATAGGTAGAAGGGATACTCAGTCTTTTTAGTTGAAGGGTGAGCTTGGTAAGATGTGTTTTTAGGAGGCCATGAGCGCTCTTCACTTTCTCTGGTGACTGAGGGAAGTAAGGGGCATGAAGATTCCATTGAATGCTAAGGGCCTCCGAGACTGCTTGAGTGATTTGGCTAATGAAAGCAGGACCATTTTCAGATTGGGTGGAAGTAGGCAGGCAAATCGGGGAATGATATGACTTAACAGACAAGACATAACAGCAGTGGCCTTTTCTGTTCCAGTGGGGAAAGCCTCAACCCACCCTGTAAAGGTATCCACCCATAAAGAAGATATTTAAATTTCTTGACACTGGGCATATGAGTAAAGTCAATCTGCCAACCTTGTGTGGGGGTAAATCCCTGCACTTGGTGAGTGGGAAAGGGAGGAGGTTTTAAAAATCCCTGGGAGATGGTGGAGTGGCAGATGGAGCACTGGGATGTTATTGTTTTAATATGGACTTCCATAAAGGGAAGGAGATGAGAGGTTCTAAGAGACGGGCCAAAGGCTAATATCCCACATGAAGATGGCTGTGAAAGGAAGAGAGGATAGAATGGGCTTGTGAGGCAGGAAGAAGGAATTTTCCTTGATCCAAAAACCAATTTTCTTGAGTGGGAAGTGACTAGTAGGTTAAGGATTCAGAAGGAGAATAAGTAGGAGTAACTGATGAGAAAGAAAAATATTGTCCACTAGGAGGGGATAATGGTGTGTTTGCTGTCTTTTTAGCTGTTTCATCAGCAAAAGCATTTCCTTGGGCAATGAGATCTGAAGTTTTTTTGGCGCCCTTTACAGTGGACAACTCCGGCCTTGTCTGGGAAGAGAGCGGCCTTAAGGAGGGCCTGTATTAAGGGAGCATTGATAATAGAAGATCCCTGTGTAGTGAGAAAGCCTCTTTCTGCCCATATGGCAGCATGGTGGTGTAGGATGTGGAAGGCATATTTAGAGTCAGTATCGATATTTACATATAGTCCCTTAGCAAGAGTAAGAGCAGGGGTTAAAGCAATTAGTTCAGCTTGCTGAGAAGTGGTAGAGGGAGGGGGTGTGGCAGCCTCAAAGATAGATGAGTGGGATACAACCACATAACCAGCTTTGGCCCGTGCTAACTGACTGGGCTTTGAAGAACTGCCGTCAATAAACCGTGTGTGATCTGGGTCTGGAATGGGAAAGAGAAATATGTAGAAATGGGGAGGATGCTATATGGATTAGGGAAATACAGTTACGGGGTTCGGGGCTTGTGTGTATGTTTGGTATTAGATGAGAGGCTGCATTAAAATTGGGGCCATGTGCAATAGTCACAGTGGGAGTTTCTATAAAGAGTGAATAGAGTTGGATAAGACGTGGGGCAGATAACAGATGTGGAAGATGCAAGGAGAATACTAAAGTTTGAAGGTTGTGAGAGCGGTATAGAGGGAGGGAGGCACAGCCTGTGATTTTGAGAGCCTCAAGAAGGAGTAGAACAGAAGGAGCTGCTGCACTCTGTGGGCATGAGGGCCAACCTAAAACAGTGAGATCAAGTAGTTTAGAAAGGAAGGCGACAGCACGCGGGCCTGGCTCTTGTGTAAGAACTCCAACTGCACGACCCTGACTTTCAGCAGTATATAAGAAAAAGGGCTGGGAAAATTTGGGGAGAGGCAGTGTGGGAGCAGTTTCTAGAGCTGTTTCTAAGGAGCAGAAGGAAGAGTGGGGAGAGGGTTTAGGATCTATGGGGTTGGATAAGTTTCCCTTGGTGAGCTTATATGGAGGTTTGCTAAGAATGGCAAAACCTGGTATCCAAAAGCAAAAGTATCCGACTACACCCAGGAAGGAGAGGAGCTGCTGTTTGGTAGAGGGAGTTAGGGTTGAGGAAATTAACTGGATACAGTTGGTGCGGGGAGCATGGGTGTTTTGTTGGAGGATGATCCCAGATAGGTGACAGATGGAGAAGAAATTTGGGCCTTAGAAGGGACACATATCTCTTTAAGAATATGTGCTGAAGAGGCAGAAGAGTATCTTGCTGACAAGCTTCATAAGAGGGGCTGCACAGGAAGAGGTCGTCCACATATTGAATAAGGTGAAGCTGAGGGACAGAAAGAGAGCAGGTCCTGAGTGAGGGCCTGACTGAAGTAGTGTGGGCTGTCCCTGAAGCCCTGAGGCAGGACGGTCCCTGAGGCAGAGGTGAGTTGTTATAACTGGTGGGTGTCAGGGTCAGTCCAAGTGAAGGCAAATAGAGGTTGGGAGGAGAGGTGTAAAGGGATGGTTAAAAAGGCATCTTTGAGATCGAGTGCAGAATAATGGGTAGTGGAGAGAAGAATTGAGGACAGGAAAGTATATGGGTTTGGCACTACAGGATGGATAGGAAGGACAATTTGATTGATAAAGCGAAGGTCTTGGACTCGCCGGTAGGATTTATCTGGTTTTTGGACAGGCAAGATAGGAGAGTTGTAAGGAGAGTCAGTAGGCTTTAGGAGATCATGTTGTAACAGGCGGGTGATGATAGGTTTTAGTCCCTTTAGAGCTTGTTGGGAATGGGGTATTGGTGTTGGGCAGGGTAGGGATGATTGGGTTTTAGCGGCACAGTGATAGGTTCATGGTCAGTTGCTAAGGACAGAGTAGAGGTGTCCCACACCTGTGGGTTAAGGTGAGGAGACATGATAGGAGTCTGTGTGGTAGGCTTTGGACCAGAGAAGAGGGCAGCTATGAGATGTAGCTATAGTTCTGGAATAGTCAGGGTAGCAGATAGTTTGGTTAAAATATCTCACCCTAATAAGGGAACAGGGCATGTGGAGATAACTAGGAAGGAGTGAGTAAAGGAGCGTTGCCCAAGCTGACACCAGAGGTGGGGGGTTTTGAAAGGTTTTGAAGTTGAAGCCTGGCCATCAATTCCCACAACAGTTAAAGGGGCTAAGGAAACAGGTCCTTGAAAAGAAGGTAATGTGGAGTGGTAGCCCCGTATTGACTACAAAGGGGATGGACTTACCCACCACGGTAAGAGTTACCTGAAGCTCGGCATCCGTGATGGTCCAGGGGTCTTCCAAAGCAGTCGGGCAGCGTCAATCTTCAGTTGCTAATCCAAGAAGTTCTGGAAAGCAGTTGGCTGGAGAATATTGGGTTTGAACTCCAGGAGCCTTGGGAGGCTGTAATGTAAGCCAGACAGTCCAATTTCCAGTGGGGTCCCCCACAGACAGGACACGGCTTGGAGGGGATTGGGCTGTGAGCATTCATTAGCCCGATGTCCAAGCTTTTGGCATTTAAAGCAGATGGCTGTGGGCACTCCCTGGCCCAGTGGCCAGTTTTTTGGCATTTGAAGCAAGGCCCTGGAGGAGGACAGCTTGATGGAGCACCCAACTGTGGTCACCTTGGTGCCTGGAAGTTCCTTGTTGTTGAAATAGTGGCGGGGGTTTGTCTTACCATGGAGGCAAGCAACTGAAGCTCTGAAATGGGTTGCCGCTTGGCTGCCTCCTCCCTATTGTTAAACACCTTGAAGGTAAGGTCGAATAGTTTCTGTTGTGGTGATTGATGGCCTGAGTCTAGTTTTTGAAGTTTTTTCCTAATGTCTGGGGCAGATTGGGTAATAAAATGCATATTGAGAGTAAGGCAACCCTCTGGCCCCTCTGGGTCTAGAGCTGTGAAGAGTCTGAGAGTTTCTGCCAGGTGGACATGAATTGGGCAGGATTTTCATGTTTGCCCTAAGTTGTTTCCTTAAGCTTGTCATAATGGCTTTGTAAGTCCCTCAACCAAGCAAGAAACCATATAGTCAGGCTTGGCAGTGTCAGATGAGCCCACCTGGTATTGCCAATTGGGTTCTTCCCTAGGTACTGCCCTGATGCCCTCTTGGAGGGCTGGCTCACGGCGTCTTCAGGTGTCAGCATAAGACTGAGCCAGAGTATAAACCCAATTTCTTTCATCTGGAGAAAGAAATAGAGGTTAGAATGACATTTAGGTCATTCCTGGTTAAATTGTAGTACTGAGTTAGATATTGGAACTCTTGGATATACTTAGTGGAATCTGATGAGAAAGATCTTAAGCACTGACCAATTTGGGACAGATCAGACAGAGGGAAAAGGAACATGTACTCTGACTATGCCCTCAGCTCCAACCACCTCTCAAAGGGGAAACTGTTGGGCAGAGGAGGGAGCACTAGTTTTAAGGCTGAATTGTGTCCTGGAGCAGGTGTGGGATGGAGAAGTGACGAAGGAGGTATAAGAGGGAGGGGATGGGGCAGAAGGGAGATTAGGGTTTGGTTCGGCCTGATGAGGGGCAGCTTGAGGGGGGAAGAGAAAGATCAGAAGGGTCTATTGAGTGTGAAGAATCTGCATTGGCAGTAGGGACAGCGGGTGCAAGTGGAAGAGAAACAAGGAGAATTTTAGAGGGGTCCCATTGGGAGCAGGGGCTGGGAAGGGAGCAAAATGTGAAAAAATGCCTGCACATAGGGGACTTCAGATCATTTGCCCATTTCATGACAAAAGTTGTCTAGATCCTGCAAGATAGAAAAATCAAAGGTTCCATTTTCTGGCCATTTAGAGCCATTGTCCAATTTATATTGTGGCCAAGTGGTATTGCAAAAGAAAATAAGATGCTTAGGTTTTAGGTCAGATGATAGCCGGAGATGTTTGAGGTTTTTTAGAGCGCAGGCTAAGGGGGAGGAGGGAGGAATGGAGGGACGAATTGAGGGGAGGAGGTTGCCCATAGTTTAGGAAGAGCAGTGGAGACAAGAAAAATGAATGCAAGACCAAGCAGTTTAGCAGGCGTCCCAGACTAAACCTTGGTCTGAACCTGGGGTGAATGAGTCAAAGGGGGCTACCTAATGTTATCTGTCATCCTACGAGTGCCAGTGCGAGTGAGTGACCAGAGCAGATGTCTTGCAATGATCTGTCACCGAAGTAGTGCCAGTGAGTGGTCAAAGACAGACATCTCTGCGATGATCAGTCACCGAGGGAAGACTGTTCCTATGTAGGATTTTTTCTGTCATGAACCTCACAGAAATTCTTGTCTTTCTTGTCTCTACTGAAAGGGAGAGGAAAATGAAACTGAAAGGAGAAGGAAGTTGACAGGTAGTGAGAAAGGCAAAAGAGAAGAGTTGAGGCTAAACCACTTACCTGATCTGAGGATGGTTAGTGGATGCACGGGCTGGCCTGATGAGCCTAGGTCATGGGTAGGTCTCTTCACGTAGGGAGCACAAGGGGTAGAGACAGGAGGTTTGGTCTCCCATGGGAGTTCCCCTGTCCTGGGTTTTGGCACCACTTGTCACGTGTGCAGCTCTCGAAAAGAGACCACCAGACAGGCTTTGTGTGGGCAACAAGGCCGTTTATTTTGCGCTTGGGTGCAAGCGGGCCAAGTCCGAGAAGGGAGTTAGGCAAAGGGAGGTAGGAGATGCGATTGCTTATATAGGTTGGGGCAAATGGTCAGCTAAAGGTGGTAATCTATCTTGGGGAGGGGAGGACGTCATGGGATGCATGACTACAAGGGTAGAGGTCGATAATCTAACTTAGGGAGGGGAAGGGCGTCACAGGATACATGATCACAAGGTAGGGGTCATTTATTACAATCAGGCATAATCATAACGGTGGAGAGTATGCTCACAAGGGTAGGGGTTATTTATTACAAACGGGTGGGAGGTATCAGTTGCAAGCAGAGGAGAGGGTGTGGTAAATAGTTACAGGGGTGGGAGTCCTGAGAAACCCAATGTCCGGGGGAAATTTTTGCAAGGCTGAACAGGAACAATGGGTACAGGTTTGCAGAGCAATTAGTCGAGGCAGGAACAAGTTGTTTTACTTCTTTCTGTGGCTACCTGGTCACTTTGGTTACTTTAGACTTTTGGGCTCCTGGCGACTTTCCAGAGGTATATGTGAGAGTTACCAAGGCTAAAATGGCCAGGCCTGGACTTAGAGGCCTAACACTCAAAATCAATGTTTAGAGGAGATGTGTCTGAAGTCAAAATTGTTGGTTAAGAAATACAAGTTATTTGCTTTTCCCTTTTCCCTCTGAGTGGAATGTTCTTCCCTTAAATCTTCTAATGGCCACCTTTTCTTGGCAGGGGGGCTGAGAGAGACAGTCACTGTCACACAGGCTGGAGTGCAGTGGTGTGATCTCAGCTCACTGCAACCTCTGCCTCCTGGTTTCAAATGATTCTCGTGCCTCAGCCTCCCGAGTAGCTGGGATTACAGGCACTTGCCATCATGCCTGGCTAATTTTTGTATTTTTAGTAGTGATGGGGTTTCACCATATTAGCCAGGCTGTTCTTGAACTCCTGACCTCAGGCAATTCACCTGCCTCAGCCTCCTAGAGTGTTAGGATTACAAAGGTGAGCCACTGCTCCCAGCCTTTATTTTACTTTTTCTGAGACAGAGTCTCACTCTGTCGCAATGACGAGATCTCTGCTCACTGAAACATTTACCTCGTGAGTTCAAGATATTCTCCTGCCTCAGCCTCCTGAGTGGCTGGGACTACAGGGGAGCACCACCCTGCCCAGCTAATTTTTGTGATTTTAGTAGAGAAGGGGTTTCACCATGTTGGTTAAGCTAATCTCAAACTCCCGGCCACAAGTGATCCGCCCGTCTTGGCCTCCAAAGTGCTGGGATTACAGGCATGAGCCACTGTGCCCAAACCAATTGGCCATCTCTTTACCTTTCACTTTTCAGCACAATAACTCCTTATCACAGACTTCTCTGACCACCTTAACTAAAGACTTCTTCCCCTCTTCCCCTTGTTGATGCTGTCAGAGCAAAGGGAAAGCTACCCCTTCACCCTCTGAAGGTTCGCTGAAAAATCAACTGGCACAAAGCAGATGAATAGAAGCAAAGGCATTAAAAAAAACTTTTTTGACCTACATAGCGGGAGAATCACATGAGAATAGTCATCCAATGGAGACAGATGTTTATATACCTTTCTCATAGAGAAAGGGGACATGGGGAAATGTGGCAATTTGAAGGATGGTAAATGATTTTTAGGGAGAAATGAAAGCACTTGGGAGAACAAAAAATGGCTTGGGACAAAATCTTTTTGGCCTGCAGAACAAATAATCATTTATGACAAAAATCTGTCCAGGTGGCCAGATGTGGTGGCTCATGCCTGTAATCCCAGCACTTTGGGAGGCCAAGGCTGGAGGATTACAAGGTCAAGAGTTTGAGATCAGCCTGGCCAACATGGTGAGATCCTGTCTCTACTAAAAATACAAAAATTAGCCAGGCATGGTGGCAGGCACCTGTAATCTCAGCTACTCAGGAGGCTGAGGCAGGAGAATCGCTTGAACCCAGGAGGCAGAGGTTGCAGTGAGCTGAGATCACATCACTGCACTCCAGCCTGGGTGACAGAGCAAGGCTCCATCTCAAAAGAAAAATCTGTCCAGGTATACTGACAGACTGCAGTCTTTTTTCCTGTCATATGAATTAAATTAATGAAAACTCAGGGAAGGGTCCAGAGGTTTTCTTCTTTGGCAGATCCAGATTTTAGATAAATTAGCAAACTTCAGGGTGAATAACTTCATAGAGACAGGAGGCAGGACTGGGTGGGTGGCCAGAGAGAACTTGAGGCTGCTTCTTTAGGCTAGCACATCAAAGTGTCCTATCTTGGGGTATCAGTTTCTGAGTCCCAACAGTGCATCTTAAACAAAGACCACCAGACGTACATTATAATCCAACAAAGTTGGGCTTATTGCTGCTTGTGGCAGCAAGTGAGACCGCACACCTTGGCAAGATACAGGATGTCTCAGTAAGAAAGTCTTACAAGGCACCTGTTAGAGAGTTTGGGCCTGTGTTCAAGGAAGGGGGTTTGCCCTGGATTGAGGACTGTTAGGAGACGAGGGTAATTCAATGATTGGGATCTTAATGAATGTTATCTGGGAGGCAGGAGGAATGGAGTGGGGCTAAAGCTGCTATTGGTAGAGGTAACCCTCACTCAGCTGGGAGAGATCGCTGGCCATTTTAGTGGTTTGCAGAGTTTCCTTGTTTTGTCTCTGGTCAGACACGATTACAGAGCGGTCTTTTTTGTTTTGTTTTGCTTCATCACAATCACAGAGTAACCTCATCTGATATTGTTGTGCTATCAACCTGTTTATGTTTGACTGAGCATGGTGGCTCACGCCTGTAATCCCAGCACTTTGGGGGGCGAGGCAGGTGGATCATGAGGTCAGGAGATCAAGACCATCCTGGCTAACACGGTAAAACCACGTCTCTACTAAAAATACAAAAAATTAGCCAGGCATGGTGGTGCATGCCTATAGTCCCAGCTATTCAGGAGGCTGAGGCAGGAGAATTGCTTGAACCTGGGAGGCGGAGATTGCAGTGAGCCGAGATCACTTCAGCCTGAACAACAGACAAGACTCCATCTCAAAAAAAATAATAATAAAACAAATGAACAAACAAAAAACAGAAAAATGAACTGTTTATGTTTGATGGGAAAATGCTGTGATCTCGCTGTGTGTGCCAGGCCAGCTGCCAACTAACAGGTGACTTTTTTCTTTCCCACCGTAAACCAGGGGTTCCCAACTTCCGGGTCTGTTAGAAACCAGACCATACAGCAGGAGGTGAGCAGAGGATGATTGAGCGAAGCTTCATCTGTATTTACAGCTGCTCCTTGTTGCTGGCATTACTGGCTGAGCTCTGCCTCCTGTCAGATCAGCAACAGCATTAGATTCTCATAGGAGCACAAACTCTATTGTGAATTGCGCATGTGAGGGATCCAGGTTATGTGCTCCTTATGAGAATCTAACGCCTGATAATCTGTCACTGTCTCCCATCACTGGCCCCCCACCCCATAGGGCCATCTTGTTGCAGGAAAACAAGCTCAGGGCTCCCACTGATTCTACATTATGGTGAGTCATAGAATCGTTTTATTACATATGACAATGTAATAATAGAAATAAAGTGCACAATAAACGTAATGCACTTGAATCATCCCAAAACCATCCCCCACCCCCAGTCTGAGAAAAATTGTCTTCCATGGAACTGGTCCCTGGTGCCAGAAGGGTTGGGGACTGCTGCCCTAAACCATTATCCTGTGGAATTTTTTCTTTTTTTCTTTTGAAATAACTTTATTCTTTACAAATGGGAGAAATAAAACTGTGATTTATTTGGATTTTACATTTATTTGAAAACTCTTTTCTTTCTTTAAATTGTTGTACTTGAAAGAGTGTTGACAGAATGGGACCAGGTGAATGGTGAGACACCTGAAGGCCATCTATCCTGTGGAATTTTTTCACAGGGTGAATCAATATTCAATAATTATCCAAGTTATGTATCTTTCTTTTTTACTTTTTTTTTTAAGCATAAAGACAGGAAGTGCAGTGGCACGATCTCGGCTCACTGCAAACTCTGCGTCCCAGTTCAAGTGATTCTCCTGCCTCAGCCTCTGAAGTAGCTGGGACTACAGGTGTGTACCACCACACCCAGCTAATTTTTGTATTTTTAGTAGAGATGGGGTTTCATCATGTTGATCAGGCTTTTTCTTGATTTCCTGATCGCGTGACCCACCCACCTTGGCCTCCCAAGTGTTGGGATTACAGGCGTGAGCCACAGTGCCCAGCCAAGATGGGGTCTCCTTATGTTGCCTAGGCTGGTCTCCAGTTCCTGGGTTCAAGCTCCCATCTTGGCCTCCCAAAGTGCTGGGATTGCAGGCATGAGCCACCATGCCTGGCCCCAGGTTATGTATCTTTAGTGTGTGTGTAGTCTGTCTTCCTCAACCGCACATAAGCTCTGTGTGGGCATACATGTTGTCTGTCTTATTCATTGCTGTGTCCCCGAAAGAAGCAGCCCCAATGTATGGTAGATGCTCAATAAATATTAAAGGGATGACAAACTTACATGGTTGGGGAAACAGCTTATCTGGAGGTGGGAGAGAGAGTCTTCACATGCTGAAGGGATGTAAGGAAGTGACAAAGCACATACATGGTGGTTCAGCCAATTCAGATCATCTCTGGGGTTGCTATGTCACCCCGGGATAGAACGTCTGGTCTGGGTGGGAAGGAAACTAATTCTGGAATGAATGGCTTTTTGAATTCTAAGTAAAGAGTCTTTGAGATTGTTAAATGTTAAAATCTAATTTGCTCTGTCCAATTAGGTACAGGAGGTATTCCATCCTTGCCAATTTGGACTGTGATTACCTTGAGAAAATAGAAAGTGAAAAAATAGTCTTTCAATCACCTTCATGCAATGGCCATCATAAAGTGTCTTCTTAGTGCTTTCACTTTCGATTTTCAGAGCAAGGTTTTCCTATACAAGAAAAGAGTGAATATAGCACTCTTCTGTCTTTAAAATACTCTGGTTTTCCTGAGTCAAGGACCAGAAAAAAAAAAAAAAAAAACTTTAGTTTGTCTGAAGACCAATCTAAGGCTTTCAAGGAAAAAATTCCTGGTAAATGTGCTTTCTGCTGCACTTAAAGACTATTAGCAACCATTTTAAACAATATTCTTGAAAATATTCATTGAACTGTTATTCCAAAGCTAGCAAAAGTTTGTATCCAGTAGGTAATGATGATTGATGTTGAGATTCACTATGAATTTTAACATCACCATTTGCTTGCTTGTTTTCATGACTCCTGGTACTTTTTCTTACAAAGCTACTGAAAAGTTACTAGTTCGGTTAAATTCACTAAATATTTATTGAGTGCTTGTTTTGTACTATATACAACGCACTATGTGATTCATTTCCAAGAAGGCTAAGAAAGTGTAAAAGAAACCGCATAACTAGGCCTTTTTCAGTAAGACTTATTTTCAACACTGAATAGCACACTGAATTATCCTGACTAACGGATGCTAAAGAGATTCAAAATCATTGATCTGGCCAGGTGTGGTGGCTCACACCTGTAATCCCAGCACTTAGGGAGGCCAAGGTGAATGGATCATGAGGTCAGGAGTTCAGGACTACAGGCTAATACGGTGAAACCCCGTCTCTACTAAAAATACAAAAATTAGCTGGGTGTGGTAGCACGTGCCTGTAGTCCCAGCTACTTGGGAGGCTGAGGCAGAAGAATCACTTGAACCCAGAAGGCAGAGGTTGCAGTGAGCCAAGATTGTGCCACTGCACTCCAGCCTGGGCGATAGAGCAAGACTCTGTCTCAAAAATAAATAAATAAAGCATTGGCCTTAGCCAAACACTGTTGAGCATCCCCTTGTGAAGCTGATGTTGTTGAACATCAGCTTAAATGTTGTTCATTTAAATGTTGAACATTTAAGCTGCTATAGCTATACTATTATAGATGTTGAGAACACTCCAGAGCCATGATGCTTAGGTATAAATACTGATTTTGCCAATGGCTGTGTGACTTAACAGCTCCGTTCCTTAGTTTACTTCTCTCTCTATAAGTATGAAAATAATAGAATCTGTTTCATAGGATTAGTGTGAAAATCAAATGATATAGCTTATGTAATTATAACTTACAATTACTGTAAAATGTTTATTAATTATACAGCTCTGTAAATGCTATGATAAAAATATGTAATAGCAATATATTATATTTACTGAATGCTTACTACATGGCAGGCAATATACTAAAGACTTTATGTAAGTTATATCATTTGATTTACACACTAATCCTATGAAATAGATTTTTTTTTTTTTCACATTTGTTGCCCAGGCTGGGGTACGATGGCATGGTCTTAGCTCACTACAACCTCTGCCTCCCAGGTTGAAGTGATTCTCCTGCCTCAGTCTCCCAAGCATCTGGGATTATAGGCACTCAGCACCACACTTGGCTAATTTTTGTATTTTTAGTAGAACAGGGTTTCACCATGTTGGCCAGGCTGGTCTCAAATAATCTGCCCACCTTGGCCTCCCAAAGTGCTGGGATTACAGGCCTGAGCCACTGCACCCACCATGAAATAAGTACCAATATTTCATACAGAAAACAGTATGAAGTTTCGCTATTTAACTTAGTCACTATTTTTTGCTGCTTGATATGTGGAAGTAGTTTCATAATGACTGTTAGAGATAAGAATATTAGTAAGACACAGTTCTTGCCATTCAAGAACTACAAACTCAGCAACTGCTATACGGTGGGAACAAAACTCCAGATTTCTTATCTGCTTTTCTAACTGTATATGGTAAACTAATTTTTCTGTTTTCTTATCTCCTCTGATCACCCCTGGTTATCTAAAGTTTACTGTTGCCATGCCTATATATCTCGATCAGTCATGCCCTTTGTACAGTATGAAGAAATCTCAACTTCTCATTAACATTATGCACTATCTCTCTCTAGTACCTGTACTGCTGTTTTAAAGCTACCCACCATTTATTTCTCTTTTTTTCTTTTTATTTCTTTCCTTTTTTTTTGAGACAGAATCTCAGTCTATCACCCAGGCTGGAGTGCAGTGGCAGGATCTCAGCTCACTGCAACCTCTGTCTCCCAGGTTCAAGCGATTCTCATGCCTCAGCCTCCCTCCCAAGTAGCTGGATTACAGACATGCACCATCACGCCTGGCAAATTTTTGTCTTTTTAGTAGAGATGGGTTTCACCATGTTGGCCAGGCTGGTCTCAAACTCCTGGCCTCAGCCAGGCATGCCTGTAATCCCTGTACTTTGGGAGGCCAAGGCAGGCAGATCATGAGATCAGGAGATTGAGACCATCTTGGCTAACACAGTGAAACCCCGCCTCTACTAAAAATACAAAAAAATAGCGTGGTGTGGTGGTACACACCTGTAGTTCCAGCTACTCGGGAGGCTGAGGCAGGAGAACTGCTTGAATCTGGGAGGCAGAGATTGCAGTGAGCCAATATCATGCCACTGCAGTTCAGCCTAGGCAACAGAGCGAGACTCTATCTCAAAAACAAAACAAAACCAGAAAAAAAAAAAAACTCCTGGCCTCAAGTGATTCACCCACCGTGGCCTCCCAAAGTGCTGGGATAGCAGGCATGAGTCATGGTACCTGGTTTGATGTTATATCATTGGATGCACAAGTAGAAATGGTTTCCAACAGTAATAGAAGAAAAACACGACAGAATAGGGTGGTTCAAGTCACTTTATGGGGTAACTATAGCTATAGATGAACACTAGAGTTATGAACAACCATTTCTATAGTCAAGCTAATGAAAAGAAAGGATCTCTCTTGGTATAGAATATGCAATATGGACTTAAAACTTTCACTATGTGGTACTAAAATGGAATTTTGACTACAGTTGTCACTTGTGCCCCTTTTGATGGAACAAATTAGCTAAATCACCCACAAATAGTGCTTTGGTAATTGAAACGGAATTAATATGAGCTAGTAAACAATATATCTGTTAGGGTTTCAACAGAAAACCAATGGCATACTCTAAAGAATTCAACTGAAGAGAGATTAAGGAAGGGGATGATTTATAGAAGAAGAGGCAATGCTAAGGGACCCCACAAGAGATTAGAGAAAAAGCCAGAGACTATTAAATGCAGGAAGCCATTAGGACCCCAGGATTGAAGGGAGTAGTATTATTGGAGGCCAGCAAGAACTGGAGCCATAGAACAGGAACTGCCCACAGGGAGCTGTGACTGGAGGAAAATGCATCTGCACTGCAGGAACTCTCCACAAAGTGTCAGTGGAGGGTAGGGATGGGCTAGAAAGTGATAGAGACCTTTCCTTCCCTCTTTTCCAGTTTCTACTCTCCTGCTGCTACCTCTCATTCTCTGAACCCAACTTGGAAGCCAGAGGGCAAGGAAGTTCTGATGGTTGATCCCTAGAGACCAGCCTCTCAGAACACAGAGCAGAATAGAGAAGGGCATGGCATGGATTGATGAGGCAAATGTTTCTCCTCAATTTTTCAGTCAACAGTCAAGCTGAAGTTTGAAGGCATTGACAGAACGCGAACAGATGGTGTATCAGTTCATTTTCATGCTGCTGTGTTAAAAACATACCCAAGACTGGGTAATTTATAAAGAAAAGGAGGTTTAATGGGTTCACAGTTCCACAAGGCTGGGAAGGTCTCACAATCATGGCAGAAGGCGAAAGTTACCTATTACATGATGGCAGGCAAAAAGAGAGAAGGAGAGCCCAGCGAAAAGGGAAACCACTTACAAACCATCAGATCTTGTGAGACTTACTACCATGAGAACAGTATGGGAGAAACCACCCCCATGATTCAATTATCTCCCACCAGGTCCTTCCCACAATACATGGGAATCATGGGCGCTGTAATTCAAGATGAGATTTGTGGGGACACAAAGCAAAACCATATCAGATGGATAGAAGTGACACAAACTGGCCAGGCACGGTGGCTCATGCCTGTAATCCCAAAACTGTGGGAGGCCTAGGTAGGCAGATCACTTGAAGTAGGAATTCGAGACCAGCGTCACCAACATGGTGAAACCCTGTCTCTACTAAAAATACAAAAATTAGCCAGGTGTGGTGACAAGTGCCTGTAATCCCAGCTACACAGGAGGCTGAGCCAGAAGAATTGCTTCAATCTGGGAGGCGGAGGTTGCAGTGAGCTGAGATAGCGCCACTGCACTCCAGGCTGAGTGACAGAGCAAGACTCTGTCTAAAACAAAAAAAAAAGGGATACCAACCACTTCCAGGTCCATAAAACCTCCAGTGCGGTTGTGACAATGGTGGTGCTCACAATGGAAGAAATCCGGAGTGGAGCCTCTATCCTTGACTGAATTACATTACATTATGAAACCACTGAGGTTTCAGCTTGCTTGTTTCAAATGTCAGATGTGGGTGCAATGGGAGACATGATTAACACTGATAACTCCCTACTGTGCCTCTCTCCAGATTTCTTCTCTCTTCTGGGCTTCTGAGCACTTAACTCTTTCTGTATCTATAAGACATTTACAAGTAGGTATCTTAGATGTCACATCTGTGAGACATTTACAAGTGGGTATCCTAGATGTCACATCTTAAACTCAACATTTCACAGCTGTTTCATCCTCGTCTAGCTGTGTGAAATAATTTTTTTTTTAAAGGAAGAAGAACACTTCAAAACCAAATTCAAAACATTCTTAGGTGGGAAGTAGTGGCTCACGCGTGTAATCCCAGAACTTTGGAAAGCTGAGGTGGGAAGATTGCGTGAATCCAGGAGTTCAAGACAGGTGTAGGCAATGTAGATTCTGCCTCCACAAAAAATAAATAAATATTAGCAAGGGGTATGGCAGATGCCTGCAGTGCCAGCTGCTTGGGAGGCTGAGGTGGGAGGATTGCTTGAGCCCAGGAGTTTGGGGCTGTAGTGAGCCATGATCACATCACTGCACTCCAACCTGGGCAACAGAGACCCAATCTCTAATTTTATTTATTTATTTATTTATTTATTTATTTATTTATTTATTTTGAGGTAAAATCTTGTTATGTCACCCAGGCTGAAGTACAGTAGAGTAATCTCAGCTCACTGCAACCTCTGCCTCCTGGGCTCCAGTAATTCTCATGCCTCACCCTCCCAAGTAGCTGGGTTTATAGGCATGCGCCACCACACCCAGCTAATTTTAGTATTTTTAGTGAAGACAGAGTTTCACCCTGTTGGCCAGGCTGGTCTTGAACTGCTGACCTCAAGTGATCTGCCCGCCTTGGCCTCCCAAAGTGCTGGGATTATAGGCATGGGCCACTATGCCTGGCCAATCTTTAAATTTAAAAAAACAAACAAACAAACAAACAAACAAAACCACATTCCCCAAACTATCTTGTTGTCATATGCACTCTGCCTATCCAACTTACATATTCATCAGATGGGTCATTCAAGAATATTTATCAAGACTTGATCTATGCCATAATTTGGCTATATATTGAAGCTATAAAAATAAAGAAGACATAGTTTCTGACTTTAAGAAGCCTGTAGCCTGACAGAGGTAAACATGTAAACAAATAATTGCTGAGAATGTGTTGTGTGCCATGGTGATATATCAGTTGCTTCCTCTCCTTCACACCTCACATTAAATGAGTCATGAGTACCTTATATTCTTCACTGGTAGTGTCCGCATTTTTAGGGTTCTATTCAAATGATAACCATATTCTCTTTCTGCCTCCATCATCCTTTCTCTTCTCTAGTTAATCTCTTATATGCTATTGTTAGAATAATGTTCCTTAAACATTCTTTGTCCAGGAATATTGTAATATTTTTCCCCCACTGAATCAAGTCTCAGTTTCTCTGCTTGGCTTTCAAAGACTTTTGGATAGCCCCCTAATCTGGGTATTTGATACTTTTCTTCAGGACTCTCCATTGTAATGGCCAAGCCCTGTCTATTGTTATTTCAGCTCATGTGTCACATTAGCCTATTAATGGAGAAACCGAACTATATGAAATATTTTAAATAGTTTTGTTCTGAGCCAATATAAGTCACCACGACCAGGGAAAACACAAACCCAAGAAGCCTTGAGTAAGTAGTCTTAAGACGGTCAGATTACGGTTTGGTTTTATACATTTTAGGGTGGCAGGAGTGATAGGCAAAGACATCAGTCAGTACATGGAAGATATCCACTGGTTCATCCAAGGTGGGAGGGATATCTTGAAGCAGGGGCTTTCCGGTTACATGTGGATTCAGAGATTCTTTACTTGCAGTTGGTTAAAGGAGTAAAGCTCTGTCTAAAACTTGAAGTCAGCAGAAAGGAATGACTGTCTGCAGGTGTGATTTAACCCTTGCCTTCTGTGGCTTTAGGTCTTGTTCATAATTTGGTATCTTATTGCCACAAAGACTCTGTTTTGTCATTTTTTTTTTTTTGACAGGGTCTCTCTCTATTGTCCAGGATAAAGTATAGTGGCATGATCATGGCTCACTGTAGCCTTGAACTCCTGGGCTCAGGTGACCCTCCAGCCTCAGCTTCCCATGTAGTTGGGACTAGAAGTGTGCACCATCATGCCCAGCTAATTTTTTTGTATTTTTATGGAGACAGGTTTTTGCCATATTTCCCAGGCTGGTCTCAAACTCCTGGGCTCAAGCGATCCACCTGCCTCAGCCTCCTAAAGTGCTGGGATTATGTAGGCGGGAGCCACTGTGCCTGGCCTTGTCAGTCTTATGATCTCTATTTTAATACTAATACTGATCATTTTGCCTAAACTCCAAAAGGCATATAGTATAATGAGGCGTTCTGAACTCCCTTCCCATCGTGGCCAGGAATTCAGTTTTTAAGTTTTTTCTAGAGTCCCCTTGGCCAAGAGGGGGTTCATTCAGTCACTCGGAGGGCTCAGGATTTTATTTTATTTGTAAGACCCTTCCTTTCTTTCTATTCCAGCTGCTCACCTTAGTTCAGGCCCTATCACCTCACCCCTATACTACTGCAGGCACATCTTAGCTCCTTGTCCTGACTCCGGACTTTTCCCTTCTAATCATCCTGTCTTCGGCTCTCTCATTAAAGCATCCATTGTCCAAAAGCCTCTTCATCTGCATTCCCAACCTCAGGAAATGGCTCCTCTACATGCTCCTCTGGACCAGACATATGGTGGCCATCCTCTATCTTCCTTGTCCCTTATCCCTCTCATGCAACCATCACCAAGTTCCTTCTGTCCTATCACGTAAGTATCTTCTGAATCTGCCTACTAATACTTTGTACCATCCCCATAGTTCCTGCAAAAATTCAAGCCACTGCCGTCTTTTGACTGAGCCCCCTGCAACAGCCTCCTTGCTGGTATTCTTGCTTCCAACATAACTGTCTTCCAACCCATTCTCCACATCTCCACCCGCTTTATCTCTGTGATAGAAATTCAGTACTGTGATTCTCCTGCTTGAAACTGTCTGGAGTTTTAACTCCTAGGCCCTAAGGATGTATCTCAAACTTCATGACACAGTATAGAGTCCTTTGAGATATGGCTTCTGTTTCTCTCTCCAGTCTCATCTCCTCACCCAGCTGTCTCCAGCACCTTAGGTTCTAACCTCACTGAACTACTTTGCTCCTGCTAATGAGGCACGTGATTGCTTGCCTACTATAGTCCTTCTTGCATGTGACTCCCTATACATGGGATGTTTTCTCCTCCCACCTCTCACCTATTTCTATATACATCTTTTAAAACTCAGCTTCCCTGATGGCAGTTACTAAGTCTTCATCCTTGTATCCCCAGCATACAGTACAATACCTAGCACCTGGTGGGCCCACCATCTAGAGAAGGTAAATACATTGTGATCTTATAGCTAATTAAGTGACAGAGAGCTGGGATTTGATACAACTTTCTGATTCTAAATTTTGTGTACATTCCACTTCCCTGTACTGCCTTCCCATAAAATATCTTAGACATAAGGCCCCAGTTCATTTCATTCATTCCACAATTTATTGATTTCCGAATATGTACCATGCACTATGTTAGATAAAGGGACACACTGGTGAGGAAGGCATTCCTGCTAAAAGGCCAATCTACTTCTAGATTAAAGATGAAAGGTAGAGATAAATCAAGAGTCATTTGCAGACCATGTGATGATCATAGGCATAAGTACAAAGGAATAGGACAGCCTGTAGGGAAGGCCCCTAACCATATGGAGTCAGGAAGGTCTTTGGAGAGAAGTGATTTTTAAGCTCAGACTGCATGAAGCGTAAATATCAGGAAGACAAAGAAACTGGGAAAGTGTTCAAAGCACAAAAAAACAACATGGGCAAAGTCTCTAAGCATCAAAGATTGTGTCAATACCAGGAACTGAACACTGCTCATAATTGCCACAGTGTGAAATACCATGGTGATAGTGATGAGAGATGAGTCTGGACATGCGCAGGGCTTTATGATGCTAAGGGCTTTAGACTGCATTCCAAAAGATGTAGAGCTGAAGCTGCAGTGGACTGCTGGTGCTCCTGGGGTCCCAGCTACTAGGAGGCTAAGGCTGGAGGATCCCTTGGGCCAAGGAGATAGAGGCTGTAGTGTGCACCATGATCGCACATATGAATGGCCACTGCACTCCAGCCAGGACAACACAGCAAGACACTGCCTCTACAAAAAAAAAAAAAAAAAAAAAAAAAAGCAGAGTTGAATTTTCAGCAAGGGAATTAATAGATCGAATTTAAATTTTGGAAACATCCTCTGCCTACAAAGTAAAGAATAGATTGGGGTTTGGGGGATAGGCAGGATGGGGAGGACAGAGAAAGAGAGTGCCTACCTCCAAGAAAGACAATATTAAAAAAGAAAGCAAAGAGTTTGGGGGAAGAGGAGAAATTGAGCTTTTTTTGGTGGAGTTTTATTAATTGATGTATGAATCAGAGGCTCAGGAGTGACACTGGTACCTGTGTTAGAGACTTAGGAGACAGGAGTGTATACAAAGTTATTATAGTCATGGGAGCTTCTGTGCTCTCCTAAGAAGAATACTAGGGGAGGTAGAGTTTGAGGCCGAACGTTTAACAGTTAAGAGAAGAGCCAAGACCTTGGAGCTCGGGAAAACTAACAGAAGAGCATTCTCAGAAGGTGGAAGGGACAGGGTCTCACTCGATCACCCAGGCTGGAATGCAGTGGCATGATCATGGCTCACTGCACCACCTGGGCCAATATGATCCTCCCATCTCAGCTTTCTCAATAGCTGGGACTACAGGTGTGTGCCACCCTGCTCAGCTAATTTTTGTTTATTTTTGTAGCGATGAGCTCTTACTATGTTGCCCGGGCTGGTCTTGAACTCCCTGGGCTCAAGTGATCCTCCTGCCTTGGCCTCCCAAATTATTGGGATTACAGGCATGAGCCACTGTGCCTGGCAGAAAGGAAAGTTTCAATGGAGTAGTGGGACCAGAAGTGAGAGTGAAGAGGAAATAGAGAGAGCCAGTGTAGATCACTCTTTCAAGCAGTTAACTCTGAAGAAGGAATGAAAAAAAGGGTACCAACCGGCAGGAGGGTTTTTAAAGATGGCAGACCTTAGAGAACATTTACATAGCAGGTACATTTTGAGAACACTTGAAGATCTAGGAGACAGAGAGTTGAGGGAGTGAGGTTGCTGAGGAGGTAAAGGAAGGAATTATGAACATCTGTGGAAGCTCCAGTCTTAGGAAGAATACCTCTTTCATTTTAACAGAAAAGAGAAAGGGAAAAATTATATAGGTGCTGGAAGGTTTGTTGATTTGGTGGTAAAAAGTTTGGAGAAGTTTCTGATGGCTTTCGTTTTCTTGTTAAAGTAGGAGATTAAGTCACCTGTTGAGACTGTGGAAGGGAGCTATGGGAAAGGGATTTGAGGACAGTGAAGAAAGTTATCTGAAGGGCAGGAAATGAAGTACAGCTCTAACTCCTTTTCTTCTCACTTGATTCCTCTTTCTTCTTAAACCATCTCCTGCAAGATATAAATTTGTGATCAACTGTGTGGAGGTGACATGGCTTCCATGACTCACATATCAATTAATGGCTTCATGTCACCTCCACCCAGATGATCACAAATTTATATATCTAGTCCAGAATTTACATCTGAACTCCTTACCTGTTATTCATGCTTCGGTATCTCAAAGTGTCCTTCAATTACCTGTCCCTGCAGCTTTGGCTCCGAAATGACTAGGGAAGGATAAAGGATAGAAGGTTGTTGGGCCTTCCTGAGAATCCAGTCAGAGTTTTGTTTCATGCGTTTGCAGTGTGTTCTCTCATGGGCAGGGCCCTCCTCTACCTTTTGTGTCCATGCTCCTCTACTTTGGTCAATTTTGCTCATACTATTTAATTTGCGTAACATATTCTCTAACCATTTCCATATTTTCAAATCCTATCTATCTTAAGCATTTAACTTTTGTTTTAGTCTGTTTTCTGCTTCTATGACAGAATATCACAGACTGGGTAACATATAGAATAGAAATGTGTTTGGCTCACAGTTCTGGAGGTTGGGAAGTCCAAGAACTTAGCAGTGCATCTGATTAGGGCCGTGTCATCCAGTGGTGGAAGGGCACCACATAGAGAGGAGGTGCAAGCGTGCGGTAGAGCAGGGTTGGAGGCTGAACTTGATCCTTTTATCAGGAACCCACTCCCATAATAACTAACTCATTTCCCAAATAACAGCATTAATTCATTCATGAGGGTGGAGCTATCATGACCTAAACACCTCTTAAAGGTCCCACCTCTTAATACTGTCACAGTGCCAATTGGGTTTTTAATACATGGACTTTTGGGGACACATTCAAACCATTGCAACTTTAAAATCCATCTTTTCTGTAAAGCATTCACTTATCATCACCTACTGAAAACAAAACAAAACCAAGAAATTTTCTTTCTCTTATTTCTCCTCTATCTGTACTTTTCCCATGGTTATTATTATTTTTAATTTCTTCATGTACCTGCTGATTTACAAGTCTTATTTCATCTTATCTGTATTACTAGATTAAGTCCTTGAAGAGAAGAACTGTTACAGGATTTATTATCTCTCACCAAGCCTAAAACAGTGTCTTGAATGTATATCTACTCACAAAATCATCTCGTTTACTAAGTTAATATGTATATATTTACTGACTTATGAATAAATGACTTAATGAATGATAAATGACAAATTCTCTGTTCTGGTAAGTCTTTTTTTTTTTTTAAGATGGGGTCTCAGTCTGCCGCCCAGGCTGGAGTGCAGTGGCACAATCACAGCTCAATGCAGCCTTGTCTTCCCCAGGCTCAGGTGATCCTCCCACTTCAGATTTGTACTTTTAGTAGAGATGAGGTTTCTCCATGTTGCCCGGGCTGTCTGGTAAGTCTTTGCATGTCATTATCCCAATCTTCTTTCCACTGGTAATCCTATACAATGTCATGGATATTTGTGGATGATTCAAAAATCTGTTTCTAAATAGCCCTGAGCTTTTGCTCAAAGTGTACTCTTATACTTTGTTTCTTGCTGCACCTCTCCAATGTACTATGTTGAGTGTACTCATTTCCCATTTCCTGGTGTTTCCTATCCAAAGCTGAGGCTAAGTGTGAATACCACCACTTCTAAATGTCTTCTCTATTCTAGCCTTCCTAAATCTGTTGGAATTTATTTTATTTACCATTTTTGGCTGTATGGCTTATCTTTTTTTGTGAGTTTTCAATTGTATACTTTGCCTACCAAATTAGATCATAAACTTCATGACATGAGGCCAGGAATTTGTATATAAATGTGTAATTTCTTTGTTGCACTCCCTGCATTCTTTCTCCCATCTAACTCCTCCACCTCCTTCCTTTAGGCCTCTATTAAGTGAGGAAAATTATCTACCACCAGAGAGCAGTGGAGAGGTCAGAGATGATATGTACAGAAAAAAAAGCCATAGGCTTAGAAAAGTTGATATTAAAATAAGACTTATTAAGACTTCTTTACCCTCTTTGGTTTCATAGAAACAGTTGTGATTTATTTAATTCTATGTTAGTCTAACTGTGTTAGACTACTGTGAGTAGCTGGAGCATGAAGATAGGTTGAAACATGGGGGAATATAATCGTGGAAAAGAAATATCAAGGTAGCTCATGACCATTGTCTTTAAACTTTTTTTTTTTTTTCAGATAGCCTCTAACTCTGTTGCTGGGGTGCAGTGGCACGATCATGGCTCACTGTAGTCTCGACCTCCTGGGCTCCAGCCATCCTCTGGTCTCAGCCTCATGAATTGTACAGACTACAGGTGTGTGGACCACCACGCCCAGCTTTTTTTTTTTTTTTTTTTTTGTATTTTTTGTAGAGACGAGGTTTCATCATGTTGCCCAGGTGGGTCTTGAACTTTTGGGCTCAAACGATCTGCCTGCCTGAACTTCACAAAGTTCTGGGATTATAGGCATGAACCACCATGCCTGGCCCCACATTCTCAATGTTGGAAAAAAAGTGGTTGGGCTGCACTGTGAAGTAGTGACCTGTCAGCCAGCTGGAAAGTTCCAGCCACACGCCACTGGGGAGGGGACCTCTTCCTAATGTGGTTAAGGTGGTTGAGAACAGTCTGGCTTTAGCCTTGAGATTGAACTAGATGATTTCTGACAACTCTGACAAATCTAACCTCCAGGAATTGGTGATTTGCTCCGTACTTCTGATTTAGGTGCAAAGACTGCCAGCCCATGAGATTTCCTCCCTTGATCTTTGTGACTTCAGTGAATGAAGTAAAATCACCTTCCACTGTAACCCATTGGGGCCTTTGACCTGTATTCGGTGCTGACAGGTGACTGAGATATAGATAGCGGGGGTTAGCAGAGATCTGGAAAAGAGATGCAGTTTAGAAGACTCAGAAGAGCAAAGAACAGCGTGAGACCCTGAAGAGATGGCTACTGGAAGGAAAGGAGGTATCGACAAGGTTGTTGGGTTACAGATTAAAATGGGAGAAATGAGAACAGGAAAGGGGGTCGTAATGGTGTATCAGGCTCTTTCCGGATTCAAGGAATAGAAAAACACTCAGGTTACAGCAGATACATAATAAGAATTTATTGCAACAATTCAGAGGCATAAAAGCAGAGACATCACGCTGCTGCAGAAGATGGAACTGCAGCCAGGCATTCTGGACCTCTCAGCAGGGGGCGCCATCCTTTGCTCCAGACCCTAATGTTTCCACACTCTGGGATGTCAGTCATTCTCTCTCTGATCTTGCTTCTGCCGCTCTTGGTCATGTTTTCTCCATTCTACTTCAGGTTATCCCATGGCTTCTACTTTCTCTCTGCTCTTACCTCCCTCTGTGAGCCTTTTTGGATCTACCTTGATGAAGGACGGTCCTTTGAGTGCATCATGGTCAAACCGACCACAGAGAGAAATCTAGATGGTTCAATGCTACTGAGTGTAGAGATTGCCTGTTGGGCAGAGCACATCTACCAGGCCTTTGGTAAGCCTAATAGAAAGGTGCCATTTAGGTAGGCCCTGCTCTTGCTCCTTCAGCTGAGCAAAGAATTGTAGACTGCATAATGAAGTCCTCAAAAAGGGGCAATGGGCAGGGCAGACTTTTCAAGGCTTCCTAGAAGGGGTCATGTAACTGTCAGGCACACTGCTTGAGCAGACAATTATGGATAGAAAAGCAGGATATATATATATATATATATATATATATATATATATA
>PVKV010010316.1:0-76334 GCA_004027835.1 Alouatta palliata | reverse complement strand
CTCCACAGCCTCTGTCCACCCCCTCTGCAGCCTCCACACCTGCCCCACTCCACAGCCTCTGTCCACCCCCTCTGCAGCCTCCACACCTGCCCCACTCCACAGCCTCCGTCCACCCCTCTGCAGCCAGCTTTGCAGGGTGGGTCCCTGGGGAGCTGCAGGGCTCTGTCCCTGTCCTGGTTCTAGACAGGGCTGAGGCTGGTCTGGTGTTGGGGTCAAAGAGCAAGGGCGGGAGAGGATGGCCAGGCCGCGGGGCTGTCGGGAGAGGAGGGCCAGGCCGTGGGGCTGTCGGGAGAGGAGGGCCAGGCCGTGGGGCTGTCGGGAGAGGAGGGCCAGGCCACGGGGCTGTCGGGAGAGGAGGGCCAGGCCATGGGGCTGTTGGAAGCAAGGCAGCCACTGCTTTCGCTGTTCTAGGAATTTTTGAACCGAAGAAAAATGACAGAATTTGGCAACCTGGCACTAATTGATCAAGACGCTGGGCAGGAGGATGGAGTGGCGATACCACTGCCAGGCGTGAAGAAAGGTGAGCAGAGGTTCCTCCCACATCGGCCCACCACTCACCCTTCCTGGGTGACAGCGGCGTGCTCGCGCCCCTTGTTGGGGCGGTTGTGTGTGAGAAGTAACGGTCACTGTGTGGTGACGTTTGCTGGACATTGGGGGTGTCGAAGGCCCAGTGGGTTGGTGCCATCAGCCCCCGTGGCAGGAGGAGCTGCCCATGAGTTGCTGCACGTGGCCTCCCTGCACTGGCAGGACCTGTCCGTTTGCTCTTGGGACTGGGTGTCCTGTCTGTTGCACAGCACACGGAGTGTCCAGAGTGAGGCCATGTGCCCTGCACAGAGAGCCCAGCACTCCTGAAGGCCTGGGTCCGGGGTAGACCACCCTGACAGGACACTTGGCAGCCGGAAACCCTGAGCGCCTCTGCGTACAGGCCCAGGGTGCTGTGGTAAGCACAGCAGACCCAGCCCTGGGTTGGGCCAAGGCCCTTTGTGGGGTTGGCTATGCAGTCTGCTGGCCAGGCTGGCTTTTCCGGGGACATCTGTGCCACAGGCTGGGCCATCTGCTTGGCAGCTCAGCCGGCACAGCCTCCGTGGCCCCAGCACAGGCCCGCCTGCTGCAGCTGCAGCAAAGGAAGGGCTGCTTGTGCCTCTGCCTCGTGCAGGGCTGAACGAGCAGAGGCTGCTGCTCCTGATGGGCCCCCATGGCACCCTCAGGCCGCCGGGAGACTGCAGGATGGCGTGTGTCGTGGGGAGGGCACCCCCAGGCCGCCAGGAGACTGCAGGATGGCGTGTGTCGTGGGGAGGGCACCCCCAGGCCGCCGGGAGACTGCAGGATGGCGTGTGTCGTGGGGAGGGCACCCTCAGGCAGCCGGGAGACTGCAGGATGGTGTGTGTCGTAGGGAGGGCACCCCTAGGCTGCCGGGAGACTGCAGGATGGCGTGTGTCATGGGGAGGGCACCCCCAGGCCGCCGGGAGACTGCAGGATGGCGTCTGTCATGGGGAGGGCAGCCTGGATATGCTGCCCAGTAACCGCTACTGGTTCTTTTTCCCTAGGTGACATGAGTTCTCGGCACTTCAAACCCGAGATCAGGGTGACCTCAGTCCGCTTCTCTCCCACTGGTGAGCACTGGGCCATGGGCTGCTGGTCCCGGTGGGCACTGGGGCATCTGTGCCAGGGCGAGGCCAGCCACCATGGAGCTGCCTGTAGGCTTCAGGCAGTGCCCTCTGCCCCTGGGTAAGGACACGGTGGTGCTACAAGATAGATGGCTGCTGTCCTTGAGGATGGGTGGCCACGATGGTGCCAACCTTAGATGCACTGAGCTTTGAAGCGTGGTGGGCCTGGCACGCCCTTGCTCTAGCAGCCCCTCGAGTGCCGTGCACACGCCGCCCAGCTGGGGCGGCCCTGCTGTCATGGAGAGCCCGTCTCCTCTGCACTGCGCCCATCCTCTTGCAGTGGGGAGGAGGGTCTAGGCCACAGGCCTGTGGGGCCTGGCGGTGCACATGGTCCGCGCACAGAGGAGCCGGGAACAAGATTATCGGGGAGCATGCTCCAGAAAGACTTGAGTGTCAGAGTCAAGGGCATAGAGGCCCATGGGAGCCAGGGGTCTGTACCCTAGGGCCCAAGAGCCAAACCTGGCTGCCTCTAGTGCACCTGGCAGCACTGAGCAGGTGTGCAGAGACCACAGGGCCTGTGGAGCTGAAGACATCTGAGCCTGGCAGAAGACTTGGGAGAGGAGAACGCATGCGTGTACATACTCGCTTATGTGTGCAGGAAGTCCCTGGGATACCTTCCAGGATGCTCCAGTTGGTTCCTTCTCAGGGGAGTTGAGGGTGGGTGCCAAAGGCAGATGGTTCCTCTTGACTTTTGTACTTTGTTCCACGGGAATGTATTTGATACTGTTTCTTAAAAAAGAAAAACAGTTGGGAGGAATGAACTTAAGTTTTTAGGAAAGCGCTGCTCCGTTTCCCAGGGCGCTGCTGGGCCGCCACCACCACGGAGGGGCTCCTCATCTACTCCCTGGACACGCGCGTGCTCTTCGACCCGTTCGAGCTGGACACCAGCGTCACCCCCAGGCGGGTGCGCGAGGCGCTGCGCCGGCAGGACTTCACCCGGGCCATCCTCATGGCCCTCCGGCTCAACGAGAGCGAGCTGGTGCAGGAGGCCCTGGAGGCGGTGCCCAGGGACGAGAGTGAGTCGGGCTTCGCATGGTGGGCGCCGGGGCGTCCTCTTTTCTCCTGGTTTGAGTCATTTGCAGAATAAGCCTGTTTTTTCCCCTTTGTGCAGTTGAAGTGGTCAGCTCCTCCCTTCCTGAATTGTATGTGGAGAAAGTGCTTGAGTTCTTAGCTTCCTCCTTTGAAGTGTCTCGCCATGTGGAATTCTACCTCCTCTGGACTCAGAAACTGCTCACGTTGCATGGACAGAAGCTGAAGTCCAGGTGGGAGCATCTCGCCCGCTGTTCATCTGTGCCTGGGGTCACCTGACCAGCCTGTCTTGCTGGAAAAAGGGAACCTTTAGATGCAAATGTAGCACGCAGGGAGCCCACTGTGACACGGGTGACACCCCACGCTCAGGGAGTCTCCTTTTCAGAGCCGGGACCCTGCTGCCTGTGATTCAGTTCCTGCAGAAGAGCATCCGGCGCCACCTGGACGACCTGTCGAAACTGTACGTATGTGTGGGTGTCGGCCTGGCGGGTGGGCAAGGCCGCACGGTTGCCTGCTGGCTTTCACTGGGAGCGCTCCTGGTTGTAGGGTCCAGCCCTACAGGTCCTGTGAGCCCCTCTCCGCTGGTGTGGAGACGAGAAACTGTAGAAATAAAAGGCACAAGACACAGAGATAGAGAAAAGAGAGTTTGGGCCTGGGGTTCACTGCCAACCAAAGCGTGGCATCCAGCAGTGGCCCCGAGTGCCTGGATGCTCTGACTTGTATTGAGTACAAAGCTGGCGGCGGGACAAGTAGGGTGTGGCCTTGGTGGTCGGTGATAGGGTCAAGTACATCACATGTCATACAGGTAGTGCCCAAGGCTTTCTAGTAGCCGAGGTGAGGTGAAGAGTACACAGTGCATCAGCACTTTTTCCATACTTGTCAAGAAAGAACAAAGACATTAAGATTTATGTTACTTTTACTGATTATCCCTTCTAAGAAAAAACCAGGTGCAGAAGCGGAACGTGAGAGTGGACATGGAATATGACCGCTGAAGTGCACCATCACATAGAGACAGTTAAGCCCCCGGACGCCTGCGGGTGTGCCTGACAGTGTCAGGCCTACCGCAAGAGCTCGGAGGAGTGGAGTTTTCTCGTAACTCCTCCGGGGAGGCAGACATCTCATCTATTTTGGACGTCTCCTTCCCTAGTTGGCTAAACAGTGGGCGCTTTCCCAGTGCTGGCGCTGCCGCTCAGCCGAGGTGCCCTCCAGCAGCGCTTACACGGGCGAGACAGGGCTTAAAGAGTCTTGCCTTAGAGTCATTCATTTCACGCTTCCGACCTGAGAGGCATTAGTAAAAGAATTAGGATCACCTATGACTAACTAGTAACTGCTATGGTTATATTTCTAGTCACCTTCTTCTTCATTATTTCTATGGAGATAGGCTGAGGCTTCTGACTCCTGCCTCGGCACTTATGGGATCTTCTCCCTACACCTGGTGTCATCTGATTTGAGGACCAAAGGAGCCCGTGCTGGCGGTGCTCGTCTTCTCACCTGCGGGTGAACGACCCGGGGTTGGCCATCCTGGGATATGGCCTGGCACTGAATGGAAAGCAGCGAGCACTGTGGCAGACAGACAGGCTGCAGGTGGTGCGCCCCGGGTGCAGCCGGAATCCTCCAGGCTCTTGGAGGGATTGCCACATTTGTAGAACCAGCAGCCTTTCCTGGATTTGCAGGTCACCCGCACGGGCAGTGGGCGTGGGGCCGGGCGGCCTGGAGTCCTGGAGGTGTGGCCGCCCTGAGCCGTGGCTCCCCTGGGGAAGGGTGCTGCTGCTGAGAGGACTCGTCCGAGGGCCTAGGACAGGGCCCGGCCTCCGCAGTGCCTGCTCTGCAGGGGCGCCTGCCTCTTCTGTCATTTCTCTGTGGTTTGCGCTCTTTCTGTCCCTGGCCCTAACGAATCTCCCTCTGTGAAGGTCCAGCAGAGCCTGGACTGGGCAGGCATCAGAGTGGCCGTGTGAGGGATGTCTCCTCTGTTGCCCGTCAGTTGCCAGGTTTCCCGGCTGCGTTTCTGAAAGGCCTGTTCTCTGCCCTGTGTTCGAGTTGCTCTGTCCAGGGTTCAGGGGCCGAGGCCTGTTTGGGCCTTGTGGGTTTGTGTGGTTCTCCCACCAGTTCTTGAAGTGACTCTCAGTCTTTGGACTGAGTCCCAGAGTGTAGGTGGAGCCTTTCCTCCCATCGTGTCCCGGCTCCCCTACAGAAAGCCGGGGTGTGCCCTGATCTGCGACTTTGGTGTCAGACATTCCCTCAGCTGAGGTGTCTTGGACTTTGCACAGAGCTCCGTAGAGGAGGAGGGCTGTCTAGCTCCTTTATTTATTTATTTATTTATTTTTAAATTCATTATTTTATTACTTTTTTTTAGTAGAGTCTTGCTCTCTTGCCCAGGCTGGAGTGCAATGGCGCTATCTTGGCTCACTGCAACCTCCGCCTCCCAGGTTCAAGTGATTCTCCTGCCTCAACCTCACAAGTAGCTATGATTACAGACACGCACCACCACCCCCAGATAATTTTTGTATTTTTAATAGAGATGGGGTTTCACCGTGTTGGTCAGGCTGGTCTTGAACTCCTGACCTCAGGTGATCTGCCCGCCTCCACCCCTCCAAGTGCTGGGATGACAGACATGAGCCACCTCCCCTGGCCAAGCTCCTTTAGATCTGTTCCCTCTTATGGGAGGTTTTCAGAGTTGGTTAAGCGCCTGTTCCTTGGACTTCCTGTCTAGGCATTCACTGCCCATCTGTAGGGCTGCCGCTGGCTGTGGGGAGTTCCGCACGGGACCTGAGATGCGGCGCGGCGATGCTTTCCTTCCTTTCTCGTCCACTTACCTTTCAGTTGTCCTTTTTTTTTGTATAAAAATCGGGTTGTGAAATTGTCTTTATATAATCACAATAAATTGAAAGGATCAGCTTACAAAATAGCAGGTACAATATGATCCCATTTAAAAATTGCACAAAAATGAAAGCCCTGGAAAGAAATACACCTAATATTAACAGTGATTTTTTTTGGAGTAAGGGAGAGCAGATGTATTGGTGTCGGTTGTCCTTTACAGGGTGCTTTGCTGTGTAAAGTGATGGTGGCGTCACTTTTCTTCTTTGTTCCATTACCTCAAGAAATTAACTGATTCAGAGTATGCCTTCCTCCCCTCCCGCTCCAAACACCGCATTGCTCTGCAAGAGTGGTCTCTTCCTAAGTGTTTGGTAGAACGTGCTGGTGAAGCCATCTAGATTGGGCCCAGTGGAAGGGCCAGAAGGGATGGGATGTTCCAGTTAGGTCCTTGCTGCCCTGGGCCGGAAGGGGCAGAACCAGATTGCTGGGGCAGGGAAAAGAGGAAACAGATGGCTGCTGGGGCAAAGGGACCGGCATGTCCAGCCCCCGCCGCTTTTCTCAGGGGTCGCAGAGAAGGGGTTGGGTTCAGGACAGACCGAGGCCCGGTTGTTGCCGGCACTGACCCTTCCCTGTGTGTGATTGACAGCTGTAGCTGGAACCGCTATAACATGCAGTACGCGCTGGCAGTTTCCCAGCAGCGTGGCATGAAACGGCCCCTGGAGCTGCTGGGAAGTGAGGAGGAGGAGGCAGAAGCATCTGAAGACGACAGCCTGCACCTGCTCGGAGCAGGCAGAGACTCAGAAGAAGAGATGCTGGCCTAGAGCCGGCCGGTTTCAGCACAGATTGTGCCGGCTAAGACCTGCCAGGGAGATGGGACCATTGTGCCACCTGGGCCAGCAAAGAGGAGGGGTCCAGAGAGCAGCTGAAATACTGTCACTGGTGGTAGTGACTTGCTTTTCTGCAAAGGAAACATGGAGCCCATCAGGACAGTGAGCTGACGGGCCACACCAGGGGTCGGCATGCACGGGCACCCGGCGCCAGGAGCGGGGCTGTGTGAACAGTGAGGAATTCTGAAAATGCCTTTCAGAAAGGTCACTAGCTTCACATGAACTTTGTATGAGACTTATTTATATCTCTGATATAAAGGTTTGATAAAGAACTTAGGGATAAAAAAGATGGGGTTTCCTGACATGTGAGGATTAAGTCTACACTTCAAATTAAAAAGGCTTATGTTGAAACCTGGTGTTTTGTTGGGGCTGAGGACCTGCCTGCACACCGGGGCATCTGTGCTGAGGAAACACGCCGGCAGAGCAGGGTGGCCCTGCCATCTGGTGAGGACCCTGCCATCTGGTGAGGGCCCTGCCGTCTAGAGAGGACCCTGCCATCTGGTGAGGGCCCTGCCATCTAGGGAGGACCCTGCCATCTGGTGAGGGCCCTGTCATCTGGTGAGGGTCCTGCTGTCTAGGGAGGACCCTGCCCCATGACCTATGCATATCCCAGGGGTCAGGGGCACAGAGCCTCTCCCTGACCTCTCAGGGACACTTTGGAGCCTGGCGCTGAGATTGGCCTGTCTTGGTGAGCTCACTCAGACCTGCACCAGCTCTGCATGGGCCACACAGAGGAGGGCACAGCTCCTACCCTCTGCGGTGCCCTTGGGAACGGTCATCATGAGAGTGGCTTGGGTCTCCATCCTGGTCCCCACAGCTTAGAAACAGCAGCCTCCAAGGTCAGGACCTGAGGCTGACCCAGTGTGGTGGGTGCTTCACCGACTGCCAGTGCTGTCTGCCAGGCCCAGCCTGTCCCTCGCCAGCAGTGTGTGCCCACGAGACCCTGGGTGTCACCTGGGAAGTGGAGCTGATACCTGCCTGGTGGCCTCCCCGGTGGTGTGAGGCCACATGGACTAGACAGTGGTGATGAATATGACAGGTGGCGTGCTGTGGCCCTCAGTGCTGTGCTTGGAGGCCTGCAGACCAAAGCCTTTGTTGAAAGGAAGAGCTCAGGCCCTGGCGTCACTGGGTGTTCTGTGGCTGCACGTCTCTGTGTGACCTAGGGTGGAGAGAGAATCGTCAGCTATCTTCTATCCAAAACAGGATTTCCAGCGTTCCCCCGCCTCACCTCACCCTTTTCTGTGTCACATGTGCATGGCAGTGGACAACTAGAGCTGTGACTCTGCAGTGGGATCTGGGAGCTCTATGCCAGGGGCAGCTCCTGAGCACGTAGTAGGAGGTAGAGACAGGGTCCTGGCCCACACACTGACCAAACGGGAGTCTGAATTCAGCATTTTCTTTCTAAGTGGTGCTTGGTGTTTTTCACGACATCTCACCACCCCATCGCTCCCACCAGCTGATGCTCCCTGGCTGGCCGCTCCCCAGGAGCTGAGAAGCCTGAAGGGCAGGCACGGAGGAGCAGGAGTGAGGATGGTCAAATGTGCCAAGCTCGTCTTTGGTTGTTTCACTGGTTGGTTGTGTCCCGTGTCTGTTATTCTAGTTCCCCACTCTCTCCCACAGGGACTGACAATAAAAGTCCTAGTGATGGGCCACGCGTCAGTGGGGACAGTGACAGCCATGGGCTGGGTCATCAGCTCTCTGCAGTGTCCGGCGTATCCCTGTGCACACCCTCTAGCAGTGACCACATTATTTCAAAAACCCATGCATAACAAATAGATTTTTTTAATGGAAGAATTCCAGCTAGGAGCTGAACAGCTGGGATCTTCACGCTGACCATCCATGCTGTGATTGTAAAAAACAAAAACAAACAGTAGCGGGGCACAGTGGCTCACGCCTGTAATCTCAGCACTGTGGGAGGCGTAGGTGGGTGGATCACCTGAGGTTGGGAGTTCGAGACCAGCCTGACCAACATGTAGAAACCCCGCCTCCACTAAGAATACAAAATTAGCTGGGCGTGGTGGCGCTTGCCTGTAATCCGAGCTACTCGGGAGGCCGAGGCAGGAGAACCGCTTAAACCCGGGAGGCAGAGGTTGTGAGCCAGGATCGCGCCAGACTAGCTCGGATCAAGCCCTTGTGTGGAACTGCAGCTTCCACGGTCCAACATCCCGGAGTCAGCAAAACCCGGGGGGTCGCTCCGCGAGAGTGGGGCCCGCGAGAGACAGTCACGGAAGCGGAGGTTGGTCCTGACCCCGCGTGGATCCTGACACCGAGATTAAGACGAGTGGCCATTTAGGAGGATGTGGACACTGGGTGCTTGTGCTGGTGAGTTAAGGATAAGACGGAGGTAAGAGGCGCGGCGACGGGCTGAGCCGCCCCGAGGCAAGGCTGCACCGCGGATGGCGGGAAGGGCGCGGCGCCTGCGGAGGCGTCCGAGGAGGGCGGCGCTGGGGACCACGAGGGTCGCCAGCATCCCTCGGCCTTGGGCCCGAGCCCTCAGCCACCACTCGAAGGAGGACCGGATTCCGGAGCTCTACCCGGAGGCTCTGCGCAGGCGCGCCCCGCCCACCGGCACACTCACGGGATAGGGCTGTGACGGGGGCGGATTCTGGAGCTCCGCCCCGAGGGGTCTGCGCAGGCGCGGCCCCGCCTGCCAGCACACTCATAGGATAGGGCTGAGACGGGGGCGGGCCCTGGAGCTCCTCCCCGAAGGCTCTGCGCAGGCGCCGTCCCGACCAGCTGCGCGTATGTAGGCGGGCAGCTGTACCCTCCCTGTGCAGGTGCGACCTTCCGACCCAGCTGGCCTCACCGCAATGGCGGCTGTGAGGGCCCTGGTGGCCTCGAGGCTCGCTGCGGTATCTGCGTTCGCGTCGCTGTCCCCCGGCAGTCGGACGCCTTCCCAGCGCGCAGCCCTTCACCGCTCCGCGCCGTGTCCCGGGGCCAGGGTCGCGCTGGTGAGTGGACGAGGGTGTGGGGTCAGTTCCCGCCTCCAGAGGTCAGCCTTCTCCGTTCCCCGCCCAAGGTCGGCCCCACTTCCTAGGTCAGCTCCCGCCGCCCAGGTCGGCCCCTTTTTCCCGGGTCAGCTCCCGCCTCCCATTTCGGCCCCTTCCTCCCGGTCAGCTCCCGCTGCCCATTTCGGCCTTTTCCCCCCGGGTCAGCGCCCTCCCATTTCGGCCTCTTTTCCCCGGGTCAGCTCCCTCTCCTCTCGCAGGTGCTGTCTGGATGCGGAGTCTTCGACGGGACCGAGATCCACGAGGCCTCGGCGTAAGTCCTCACGGGCGACTGGTCCTCCACCGCGGGGGCCTCGAGAGGGCATCTCTACCAGTGCAGTTTACCTTTTTTGAACAGTTTAGAGAAAGTATGTGTTGTATTTTATTTTTTATATTTATCCTTCGAGGTAGCGCCCAGTGTGTCTGAAAGGCTAAATACAACGGTGCAATTGGCTCACTGCAGCCTCTGCCTCCTGGGTTCAAGCGATTCTCCTGCCTCAGCCTCCGGAGTAGTTGGGACTCCAAGCGTGCACCACCACACCCAACTAATTTCTGTATTTGTGGTAGAGACGGGGTTTCACTGTTGGCCAGGCTGCTCTCGAACTTCTGACCTCAAGTGATCCACCCGTTTTGGCCTCCCAAAGTGCTGGGATTCAGGGATGAGCCACCATATTTTAAATACCCTATTCCTGGGTGAAAAAGCAAAAACGACTGGCAAAACCCGGGAGACACTGAGGAAGAACGGTTTTTAAGTATTGTGTATACCGTCACCTAGAGGTCATCACTCAGCATTTCACTGGAGTGTTTTTCAGGACACGCACATTTTGCAAACATTGAGCTCATGCTTACCTGTGTTTTGCAAATGTTTCTGATGCCTGGGAACTGATCCCACTCATTCAGTTCTCAGCATCATGGTTTTAAGGGCGGTGTGGTATTTCTGGGTCTTAGGTTATCATATGTGTAACTGGTCACCTATTGCTGAGTGGTTGGTGGTCTGATTTCCAGTTTTACGGGAAACGACTGCAAGCCAAACCGATAGGACAGGAGGCGACCACCTGCCGGGTGCCTGTAGTTCCCATGTGGTTCAGGGTGACTTGGAGAGGGGAGAGCTGGGTGGTGGTGAAGGGATGTCAGGCTACGGAGAGGGCCTGAGGCTGGTGGCTTTGTGGGCCGCCCGCCCCGCCAGGTTAGAGTTGGCACTAGGCACAGTGAGCTGGGGGGCAAAGGGCCTGGATGTGTTTCATGATTTGGCCTTGGGGTGAAAGAACCAGTGGGACAGAAAATAGCTACAGAATAGCTTGAGACCTCCCAGGTGGAACAGCAAGGTCTGTGTCTGGGGTGTCTGGGTGGATTACTTATGAGTAGTGGAACCCAGGTGCCAGGGCCAGGTCCTGACCTCTCCCTCTGGCAAGTCACGGCACTTCATGCCTCGGTTTCCTCCTCCATATTAGGGGCAGTGAGGGTGGGCTTAGTGTGTGGGTGGGCTTAGTGGGCTGTCTCCTGTTGGCACCAGGAATTGTGGATGCCAGCGTGAGCACTCATAATGTCAGGTGTTGTCCCCAGGAGGAGCCTCTGTTGCTCGTGGGGAGATGGAGCTGCTTTGGCCTGTAGTGTGGCTGGGTCTCTGTGTCTCCCCTCCATCTGTGATGTGAAAGTTGAGGGGGACTGGAAATTGAACTAAGTAGTGACGGAAAGCCCCTCACACCCTCTGAGCGTGTGGCACGCTGTGCACACTGCTGCTGCTCACTCTTGGTGCCCACAGCGAGCAACTGGAAGAGGGCAGCCAGGCCCTGGGAGTGCTCAGCCGCTGGGGACCCGCACGCCTCCAGGCTGTGCCCTCAGTGGCGTCACCTGGCCCCCATGCTCCAGTTGGCACAGGGAGCTGTTGGGACCAGCTGGTCTCTGTAGCCTCCTTCCGAGGGTCTGTTGTAGTCCTCACCACCAACCCACAGTGAATTGGAATGGGGGACGAGGGGGACATTTGGCTTGATATGGAGCCAACTGTAACTTTTGGCAGAGCCAGTAAGATATTAATGTACATTAGGAATTGACTCCTGGCACTTAGCTAAAATGCTGGTTTTAGAGATGTGTTAACACAGGTCTGGGTGGGGCACATTTTGGAGAATTGTCTCTGGTTTTCTCCTGGGCAGGATCCTGGTGCACCTGAGCCGTGGAGGGGCCGAGGTCCAGATCTTTGCTCCTGATGTCCCTCAGATGCACGTGATTGACCACACCAAGGGACAACCCTCCGAAGGCGAGAGCAGGTGTGGGGTTGGGATTGAAATTTGCTCCCTGTCCACCTCCCCCAGGGCAGCCTTTGCTGCTGGCCTCCTTGAAACTGAGTCCTGTGTGCACATGAATGTCCTTCTGAGCAGCTGTGCTCTGGCTGTTCTGGGGGGTGTACTGCCATGGCTCAGTCACGTCTCCAGTACTGAGAGAAGGCGTGGAGATGTCCACCATAGCACTTCACGCTGAGTAACGCTCTCCTGCCTTGGTCTTGAGCAAAGGGGGTGTTTCTCAGCTTGGTCGCCCACCTTCTTCCCCTGTCTGGGCTCCAGATCGTTTTTGCTGGTTCCCAGCAGCATGCCTGTCACTGCAGTGTGTGGTTCTGGCCTGTGTGGCCTGAGATCTGCTTCCCTTGCCCGTCCTGCCCAACAGCCCTGGGCAGGCCATTCCCAGGTGCCTTCCAGGTGGCTTCGGACCCTGAGAGGTCGGGGTGGAGATTGGAGGAAGAAGCCACAGCTGCCTCCTGGGGCTGTGCTTGTCCCCAGTGGGGACCCCTGTGGTTTCTTTTCCTGCCTGGGACCCTGGCTTCTGTACTTGCGCCTTCGGCCCCCACACCTGGGGCTAGCAGCTTCCTGTGGTGGCTGGCCCTCGAATGGCTTCGCTGGTCCTGAGTTCTGGCTTCTTACCTTCCCCACTGAGTCCCACCATCCTGATGGATGCACAGACTTCTGTCTGCTTTAGACACTCGGAGAGACTTCCACTTCTGGTGGGCCTTGACGGACGGTGCAGAAGATTCAGAGTGATTTGGTGCAGGTTCTGAGGTGCTGATCTGAGGAGCCCAGCACAGATTTAGCATTGCTAGACCCATGTTACCTTTACAGGTAGTGAGCAGACATGCTGACCTGCAAGTGAGTCCCCATGTGGCTGACAGCCACGCGTGTGGAGTGTGTCGTCTGTGGGCTATGCCCTGCCCCGCTCGACAGTCCTCCACCTGCCTGCTCAGGCTTTTTGTCCTGTGCTCTTTCCCAGGAATGTTTTGACCGAGTCTGCAAGGATTGCCCGTGGCAAGATCACAGACCTGGCCAGGCTCAGCGCAGCCAACCATGATGCCGCCATCTTTCCAGGAGGCTTTGGAGCGGCCAAAAACCTGTGTGTATTTGAGCTTTGACGTCTTCGCTTTCTGCGTGGAGCAGATGGGAGGGGGGTGCACTCACCTGCTGTCCAGTGTGGGCCGTGGAGCGGTAGACGGGAAGGGAGTGGTGACAGGAGCAGCCTCCGGGTTTAGGTCTACACAGTGCACCTGCACCTGCCAGCTGTCTGATGTGGGCAGTGCAGTGGTGGGTGGGAGGGGTGGTGACAGGAGCACCTGCCAGCTGTCTGATGTGGGCGGCGCAGTGGTGGATGGGCGGGGTGGTGACAGGAGCACCTGCCAGCTGTCTGATGTGGGCGGCGCAGTGGACGGATGGGTGGGGTGGTGACAGGAGCACCTGCCAGCTGTCTGATGTGGGCAGTGCAGTGGTGGGTGGGAGGGGTGGTGACAGGAGCACCTGCCAGCTGTCTGATGTGGGCAGTGCAGTAGTGGGTGGGAGGGGTGGTGACAGGAGCACCTGCCAGCTGTCTGATGTGGACGCCAGCTGTCTGATGTGGACGGCGCAGTGGTGGATGGGCAGGGTGGTGACAGGAGCAGCCTCCGGGTTTAGGTCTACACAGTGCACCTGCCAGCTGTCTGAGCTGTTCTTAGCGTTGGGCCTTAGGTAGCATTTTAGCAAGACTCACTTTTCTGCTTCTCTGCTCTCATCTCTGAGCATTCCTGGTACCAAACAGCTGTAAGCGTGGGTTTGGGGCTCCCTCTTACCTAATCGCCATGCTGGTGGGCCTCGTCACATTGAAATCAGTCGGAGTATTTATTCCTTTCAGACACCAGTTTTCTTTCTCTCTCTTTTGTTTTCTTTAGAGGTGAGGTCTTGGTCTGTTGCCCAGGCAGGGGTGCAGTGGCACGATCCTGGCTCACTGCAGCCACAATCTCCTGGGCTCAGGCCATCCTCCAGCCTCATCCTCCTGAGTAGCTGGGAATACAGACGCGTGCCGCCATGCCCATGTTTTCATTTTATTTTTATTTTTTTTAGCCATGTGTGTAGCCCAGAGTGGTCTGGAACTCCCGGGCTCAAGTGACCCTCCTGCTTCGGCCTCCCAAAGTGCTGGGATTACAGGCCTGAGCCAGCACGCCCAGCCCCGATTCTCTTACAGAACCCTGCAGCATCAGAAATTGGTTTCCTTCTCGGTAGTCTGGGCAGCGGTCCTGACAGGAAGAAGGGAGGCGCCAGGCTTTGCTGGTCGGCTTGTTTCCGCAGTAGCTGGAGCGTGAACTTGGCGGTCTGGCCGGCGCCCACATGGTGGCGTCCTTGAGCACCAGATCCTCCTTCCCTTCTCTGTGTCTCTCCCTCTGCACATTCTCTCTCGGCACCACCCCCATGGCCCTGCCTGCGAGGTGGAGCTGGTGCCGGGGACAGCTCTGCCACCTGCAGGAGCACTGGCCACAGCTCCGTCACCGTGTCTTGAGTGTGGAGGTGGCTTCTGTGCCGCTGCTTGGGTGGCAGTCCCAGCAGGGCCGGCCCCGGTCGGTCGGCAGCTCCTGTTTCGAGGGCAGGCTGTAGGCTGGCTGGCCGCTCGCCCCGCCCTCGGCAGCCCACACCCAGAGTGGAGGGGCAGGCAGTCTCCATCTGAGAACCTGCCCTTCCTTACCCCGAGACTGTGAGGCTCCGCTTTGCCTGCGGCTGTCAGGAGGCCTCCTTCCTCAGATTCCACCCCTGTTCTCAGCGCCCTTGGCTGTGCTCTCACCCAGCTCCCACTGGAAACCCTGCCCCGGCCTCCCGGCCTCCCCTCTCCTGAAAGCCATCCAGCCTTGTCGGTGCCGCCTGTGCCCCTGACCTCACACAGCCCCACGTCAGGCTCGATCTTTTGTCCATTGCCCTGGCATCACTGCCGTCTCCACGAGGCTGCTGGTGGGAGACGGGCAGGGAGCGGCCTCTGTCATCAGGTTCCTGAGAGGACGAGCCGAGTTCATAGATGGCCCAGCCTCGCCTCCGACTGCTGACACTGTGAGGTGGGGAACGCTGGGGCAGCTGGAGGCTGTGCGGAGGGCGCACACTGGCATGGCCCCTCCATGTTTTGCCAACCCAGAGGCACAGGCCTGAGGCATGTGGAGGTTCTGGGGTCAGTGGGCCTTGGCATTCAGGGCATTGATGGGCGGGCCCTGTGTGCCTCAGTGTTTGGGTCGATGTCCCTGTTCTTACTGACCTGTCCAGAAGACGGATCTGGGCTCCTGGCAAACCTGTGTGGCCACCAGCGCAGCCATGCTTCCGAGGCGGCTGCTGTAGAAGCATACGTGCGTGGCAAGGGGAAAATGCCCAGTGGACTCGAAGCCCCTGGGGGTCCACTTCTTCCCCTTCCAGCCCCAAGCCTCTCCATGGTGCTGGTGTCAGGTTGTGTGTTTCCAGAGAGTCTTGGTGCATGTGGGTACGTGAAACACTCAGCCAGCGGCAGCATCTTCAAGCATCCTTCCAGGCCTTGCCACCTTTGCTTAGCAGCGTGGTTTCCAGATGTTCGCCACGATTTCATAGCGGCCTGGAGTGCCTCCCTGAGCGAGTCCCTGCTGGTGGCCATGCAGAGGGTTTCCGGTGGTCGTGCTTGTTTTGTGAGCGTTCTGGAGGTGTGCGTGGCCTGCGTGTTCAGAGTGTGGTGCGCTCTGATGAGCTCTGCACCTTCCGAGGCAGTCAGCATGGGGACGATGGACACTCACTGCCTCCGGAAGATTCCCAGTGCTCTGCCAGCAAAGCCGTGCGGAAGAGGCCAGGGCGGAGGACTGGCTGCGTGCGGGGTGGCGTGGAGCCCGGGGGGTTGGTGGGAATGTGTGTCCTCTTGTAGATTTGGTGGCATTGCCAAATCGCACGCCCCATGGGCAGTGTGGGGAGACGCCCCCTGCCCTGTGTGCCCTCCAAGTTCCTGCTCCTCAGCCTGAGATGTGGACGCTGGTGTCGCGGGTGAACTAGCGTTTCTTACCGAGTGTGCTTGTTATGTCTGGAGGCTGATGGCGTTACTTTTCTTGGAAACTCTCCTGGAGTTTCTTGCCACCCCTTTGTTTGAAGGAAAAGCTTATGCATGTGTTTCTCCTCCTGCCCCCACAACAGTGGTCCACACAAAAGGCTCCTATGAGCAAGTGGGAGGGGTCGCTGCTGCCTGTGTTCTGATTCAGTCCCGACAGTATCCACCCAGGGTAGCATCTGATCCCACAAGTTGAGGGCTCTGTCCCCAAGACTGCCCTCCAACACACACCAGTCACTAGGCTGAGCCTCCGGGGCTGACCGATTGGCATCCAGTGGGGGTTCCCACGACCCCTGTTTACTGGAGTGGCTCACTGAGCTCAGGGAAACATGATGGTAGCATTCTCCCCCAAGGAGTGGGGCCCCTCTCAGGAGAGGGTCTGAAGACCACAGTCAAAAAGGCGGGGAACAGTACAGTCCTGCCTTGGGACAGGTGAAAGGCGGCGGGAGGTCAGAGGCTACCTGAGGTCTGACAGCCAATGTCGGAACAGGAACAAGAGCCATGGGAGTTAGGAGCCAGGGCCCTGCCTGGAACCGGCAGCTGCGTCTCAGCACTGCAGCCTGGGCTCTGCCAGCTGCTCTGGAAGGCACCGGCGCATGGGCCTTCTCGGCCTGGTACCCTCCTGCTCCTGCCCACCTCCTGATCCGCCTGCTTTCCCTGCTGCTTTCTGCTTTAAAAAAAAGGAAAAGATAGGTATGAAACGCATACCTATAGCCACGCGCCTGTCCTTCGCTGCCATTGACTGGGGGTCCAGAGCGGTGTCTTAAGTCCCCCGGGAAGTTAGACCTTGGTTGTGAGGCTGTCTGAGGAGGCCTTTTCTCTCCTGGTAGGAGCACGTTCGCCGTGGACGGGAAAGATTGCAAGGTCAATAAGGACGTGGAGCGTGTCCTGAAGGAGTTCCACCAGGCCGGGAAGCCCATCGGGTATGTACGGGAGCGAGGGGGAGGGGCGTGGCCTCTGGAAACTCACAGATGGTTTTCTTAACTGGGGATTTTACTCAGTGTCACTGGTGACTTAACAGGAAGGAGACGGCGCACTGCACTTCCCTTGTGGAGACCAGGAATTCTCTCAGCTCCCAGAGGCATCCCTAGCCAGGGCCTCAGGACCCCAAGCCCTTATCAGACCCCTTCTCCCGAGGAGCCCCTTAGCCACGGCACCCCCTGCCCCTCTGACTCCTTTCCGGTCACTGCAGCACATGCCCTGTCCCTGACGCCGTCCCCTCCTAGCTGCCTCCCTCCCTCCCAGGGAATCACAGCCAAACACGCCCCTTTGCCCCTTTGGGGCCTGGCAGCCGTGGGCCGCACTGCAGGTTGCCAGGGGATGAGGCTGCTGTTTGATGAGGCGCTGCCCCTTCCACTGTTGCCCCTGGGTGGCCGTGAGGTGCTGGGCAGCACAAGTCACTGAAGGCCCAGCTGTGGGCACAGCGCCTGGCACACAGAAGGGCCTCTGTTGGCTGAGCAGGAAGGGGTTCCTGGTGAAACATCAGCAGGTCCCAGAGGTGGGTGCGGCGGGGCCCTCAGCTGCAGGCCCGGGGGAGCTGCTGCGGCCTGTGCATCGGGTCGGGGCGTGTGCCCGTTGGCCTGCGCTTGAGAGAGTGGCACTGCAGGTCGGCAGCCGGCGAGGCTGCTCCTGGCCCGTTGTGCCTCCTTCCGTAGAATGGGGTCTGCTGTGACCGATAAGTGCAGCCGTGCTACCCGCTGCTGGGTCACAGACCACCCCACACCTTGGGGCTGGGCAGCCGCATGTCCCTCTCTGCGAGTGGCCTTCGGCCGCCCTGGACTCCCGCCAGTCTAGGGTGTCCCGGGGCAGTGCTCAGCCCACAGCGGTTGGGGCTCCCCTTTACAAGGGGGCTCTCCTCGAAGCTCCATGGCCCGGTGCCTGAGTGCCTGCGGGGAGTGCTCAGCAGGTGGGGAGCGGGACTGAGGACACCTCACTCTCAGCCTTGAGCCACCTGGTGCTACCTCTACCACGTCCTGGGGGCCGCAGCCTCGGGGCAGCTCAGGTTCACAGGGGCGAGGTCCAGGACAGCGGGGACCCATAGCAGAGCCGCCTGGGGTCGCGGCGAGGGTCATTTCTGCCCTGCAGGCCATGCAGCCTGGGTCCGGGGCCCGCCTGACGCGTGTTCTCGCCTTTCAGCTTGTGCTGCATTGCGCCCGTCCTCGCGGCCAAGGTGCTCAGAGGCGTTGAGGTCACCGTGGGCCACGAGCAGGAGGAAGGCGGCAAGTGGCCTTACGCCGGGACCGCGGAGGCCATCAAGGCCCTAGGTGCCACGCACTGCGTGAAGGGAGTGGCCATATCCTTCCTGGCAGGCAGCCCGGCCCTCTGTCACGCTTGTCACTGAGATGTGCGTAGGGGCGCCCCGCTCCGGGCTGTCTTGGCATATGGCTTCTTCACCAGGTGGCCTCTTCAGTGGGAGCTGCACCTGCCAGTCTGCCTGTGGGGTCTCCCCCAGTTGGCACTGCAGCCATGTCTCAGGGCATAGGGCAGATGGCTGTGACTTCCCAGCTGGCACTGGGTGGGCTGCAGACACCTGGTGGGAGCGCAGCTCTGGTGCGAGGTTGGCAGGTGGTCCAGGCCCCCTGGTCTGACTGTTGAGTCTGCTCAGCACCCCCGGCAGCCATGGTCAGCACCCTACAGGGGAGCTGTGGGACCTCAGGATGCTCTGGCTGGGGAGGGTGAGGGAGAGTGTGTGCGAGGGGTGGAGGGAGAGGGGCCGGGTGTGCAGGGACAGGGGCTTCCTGGCTTTATTTGTGTGGAAGTCCTCAGGCTGGTTTGGATGGCCAAGTGATTCCAGCCAGCCTCATGGCCTCCGGCCCCTCTGGTCAAGGTGTGCCCCCCAGGTTCTGAGATGATGGGCCCAGAGCGCTGTGGGGCTACAGCCTAGGGAGACTGGGAGGGAGGCCCTGCCTGGATCCGGGAGAGTGTCCACATGGGCCCAATTCAGCGATCAGAACGGCCTGGGGTACAGAAGGTACTGGGGTGAGTAAACTGGGGCCCAGTCCCTTGCAGGTATTGTTCTGAAGGCTGCAGTTCCTCTCAACAGGGCAGCTTTTTAGTCCTGGGCAGCTTCGGGCCTTGGCCCGTCTCCCTCCCTGCGGCCTTCCTTTGGGGCAGGAGCGCAGGGTGGGCTGGCCCCAGACCTCTGTTCTTGGCTGCTGTGGAGGCCCAGCCAGGGTTGCGTGTGTGGCGTTGGGGAGGCTCGGGCCTGGCTGGCCTGTCCTGGTCATGCTGCCGGTTGCCCTGTTGCCTGCTACCCTACGGCGTGAGGACTGGCTCCCTGTGGGCGCTGCCCCCGCCTCCCGCGGTGTTGGTGAGGACCCCTGGCATGTGTGGGCCCCCATGGTGGGGCAGCTTCTGGCCATGTGTGGGTGTTGGGGCTGTGTGATACTGGCTGAAAGGGGTCCTGAGGGCAGTGCCCCGTGTCCTGGAATTCCCGCTGCCGCCTTCCTCTAGAATGCATGTGAAGGGATCGGATCCCTTCTTAGGTTGTTGAACAGCATAAATCACACAGAAAGCGGGGTCCTGCCAGCACAGACTCTACAGAAGTGAGTTCCCCTGTTCCGAGTTTTCTGAGAACAAAGTTAGGATGCGTGGCGAGGGGTGCACTGGGAGCCGGGGCGGGGCCGGGGCCCCACACCTGAAAGTCCCTCGGGTCCATGCCGGGTAGTTTTTTCCTTAACTCTGCACACGAAGCTCACGTGGACCAGAAAAACAAAGTGGTCACGACCCCAGCCTTCATGTGTGAGACGGCACTCCACCACATCCACGATGGCATCGGGGCCATGGTGAGGAAGGTGCTGGAACTCTCCGGAAAGTGACTCGAAGGACGGGGCTTAGCCTGCTGCCTGGACTCAGCCTCACCCGCGGCCTAGGAGCTGTGTCTGCTTTCCATCTAGCTGGGGGCTGGCCGGCCCTTTTCTCCTGAAACCTGCAGGCGTGCTGGCTAAGGAGGGCACGGCGCAGTGGACGGGGACGCCTCACCCTGGCATGGCTGTGCTGCTCTCACGTTGAGAGGGGCCGAGGGGCTGATTCGATCTCTGCCACGGGGACTCGCCTCACTGTGTCCCCAAAACAAATCGCAGCCAGCTTTTCTAGAAATAGAGAATTCCCCGTCTGAGGTTTTACAGCTCAGGTTACTTAGGTTTTGGAAGGAAGAACATGTTTAGGTTTGCAGGTCTCCTCATCGGGAAACCAGAAGTACCACATTCACGGACCGTTAAAGGTTGATCTCTATTCTGAAGTGACTTTTGAGTTAATCAGTGCACCGGGGTTTCTAAAGCAGGCAATCCCTGTAGCCACAGCTAATAAACACCTTCCCTAAATGGAAACCTCCCACAGCTGTGTTTCAGGCCTGCTGAGACTGCTGTGTGAGGAGAGGCAGTGAGGTTTCTTCAATGAGTCTCAGTTCTGTTAATTTGCAGGAAGAAAGGGAAATTGCAGCTCCTCAGCCCCCGAGATTGACCTCTGGGGAGTGACTGTAGTGTAGGTCCCGGGCCGCGGGTTCAGTTGTGGCAGAGGCTTGGACACGTTCCAAGGGAAATAAAGTGCGTTGCGCTGGCCTCTGTGCCACATTCATCTGTGTGTGCAGGATTGTTTTGGGGGAGAAACATTTAGAGTAGAAGTCAGGTGTCTGCACACTTCAAACAGTGTCCGGCATCCCTTGCTTTTGGGTCTGTCTCTGCCTGAGCAGCCACAGGGCCAGGCCAGCCTGTGAGGCCCTGAGCTCGGTGGTAGGGGCTGCTGCAGCGTTGGGGTGGGGGTGGGAGACGCTCCCTGGGTACCTGCACGGCTGTTCTGTGTGGTCTGGTTTGCATCTCTGTGTGTGTCAGATGGTGGGCCCAGAACGGGTGGGGGGGTGTGTGTGCAGGCCCTGGTCCCAAAGATTCCACGCACTGGCACCCACCACACCCCCTCAGCCCTCCCTACTGTGTGGAATCAGTGAATTCATCCACTGCCTTGAGAGGTCATGGGGGTCCGTGGGTAAGGCAGGAAGGCCCCCACTGCACCCCACCTCAGGTCTCAGCGTGGCACTTCTGGTTCCTCTTCCGCGGGAGCTGGGTTCTCCAGTGGCCTTCCTCCGGCGGCCTGACGGGTGCCCATGCCCACTGCACCCACCCACGGCACTTGCTCCGGGGCCAGGATTACCCTGGTCCAGCCAGACAGCGAAGGAGCCTCCCACGTCCGGGGTAAGGTGGGGCTCCTCCCCTTTCCATAGGCTTGTGTGGACACATTTTGTGGGAGGGGTACCCATGTACCACGTGTTTATTCACATGTGCGTGAGTGTATGGAAAAGTGCGCAAGTCACAGGCATTCACTTGGCGGTTTCCACACAGCAAATCTGCAAAACCATTGCTCAGTCCTGGAACGGCGGCACTGTCACTAAGCGCACAGGTGACCTCACGACCCTTTCCCCTGCTCTGTACCTAATAAATACAGACGCCTCTGGACGTCCGGGGCTTGCCTGTCTCCGCTCATAGGTGGCGTTTCCCCCTGAGCCCAGCTGTTCTTTCTAGTTCCTCTGTGTCCTGTCTCTTTATTTCTCGGATCCAGCGTCTCAGCACGGCTATAGGGGACACCCCATGACTCAGTGGGGCTGCACCCCTACACATGTGTCTTTATTTATTTATTTTGAGACAGAGTCTTGCTCTGCCACCCATCTCTGCAGTGGTGAGATCATCGTTCACTGCAACCTCCACCTCCCAGGTTCAAGGGATTCTCGCTTCAGCCTCCTGAGTAGCTGGGACTACAGACACACACCACCACACCCAGCTAACTTCTGTATTTTCAGTAGAGATCGGGTTTTGCCATCTTGGCCAGGCTGGTCTCGAACTCCTGACTTCAACTGATTCACCCGCCTCGGCCTCCCAAAGTGCTGGGATTACAGGCATGAGCCTCTGTGCCCCACCAAAAGTATCTTTTAGGGACAATATGCTCCCAGTTCTTCACTTCTGTCCCTGTACCGCTGCTGTCATTAGCTTCACTTACACATAAGCATATATAATCAAGGACATTGCTATAACTTTGAACAAACTTCTATGTGTTAGATCAATTTAGATTAATGGGCAGGCACAGTGGCCTATACCTACAATCCCAGCACTTTGGGAGGCTGAGGTGGGAGGATTGTTTGAGGCCAGGAGTTCAAAACCAGCTTGAGCAACATAGTGAGACCCCATCTCTCCAAAAATTAAAAAATTAGCTGGGCATGTGACGTGCACCTGTGGTCCCAGCTACCTGGGAGGCTGAGGTAGGAAGATCGCTTGAGCTGGGTGATTGAGATTGCGGTGATAACACCACCGCACTCCAGCCTGGGTGACAGAACAAGACTCTCAAAAAAAAAAAAAAAGAAAAAACAGCGTGTGTTCCCCTGTTTATTCCTTCTCCAGCACTCTTTCCTTTATGTTAATCCCAGTTTTTGACTTGCACATTATTTTTTCCTCTCAAGAACTTTTTACACCTTTTGCAAGGCAGGTCTACTAGTAACAGATTCTCAATTTTTGTTCGTCTAAGAAGTCTATTTTTCCTTGACTTTTGAAGGATAATTTCACTGGATACAAAATTCTAGGCTTGTGGGTTTTTTCTCAACACTTTAAATATTTCAGGTTCACTATCTTCTTGCTTGGAAATAAATGTATTCTTATTCTATAATTTAGGGGTCCCTCCTCCCACCCCTGCTGGCTTCTTTCAAGAGTGTTTCTTTCGCTTTCTGCAGTTTGAATACCAAATGCCTAGGAGTGGATTGTTCGGGCGTGCTCCTGCTTTTAACCTGCTCTAAAACACAAGCAGGACTTGGTCCCTGGACAGGCCCCACAGCAGGGCAGATGGTTCCAGGGCTCACCCAGGCTGACCCAGGCTGCTGGGGTGTTTCCGTGCAGGGATGGGGTGTGGCTGCAGAAACCTCCAGGCTCCGGCTGGATCTGGAAGCCTCCCTGCCCCATGTCTGCGTTGCTTTCCTGGGGCCTCCAGCCTGTGGTGAGAAAGGTGTGGGTGGCGGCTGAGGGAGGGGCCGGCTGGCTTGGGTAGACTGGTGCCTGGCAGCCTCCCTGGGCACAGCTGTGGAGGAGACTGTGCCATCTCCGTCAGCCTCAGTCACCCCAACCCTGAGAGCCGGAGGCCGCCCTGGAGGGGAGGAGCTGGAACTCAGGAAGTGGGCCAGGTGTGTACCACGGAGTCATTGGCCAGCAGCAACCACCAAGTGGCTTCAGGGGCAGTGCGGTCTGGGTAGACCAGGCCAGAAGACCAGCCCAAACCAAGCGGCCGAGTCACGGGGCTGTGAGCAAATACAGTGGTGGTCCTTTCAAGCCACTAACAAAGTCTCTCTGTTTCAGGCCGGGCGAGGTGGCTCACGCCTCTAATCCCAGCACTTTGAGAGGCCAAGGCGGGTGGATCACGAGGTCAGAAGTTCAAGACTAGCCTGGCCAAGATGGTGAAACCCCGTCTCTACTAAAACTACAAAAATTAGCCAGGCACAGTGGCAGGCGCCTGTAATCCCAGCTACTCGGGAGACTGAGGCAGGAGAATCGCTCTAACCCGGGAGGTGGAGGTTGCAGTGAGCTGAGATCGCTCCACTGCACTCCAGCCTGGGCGACAGAGTGAGACTCTGTCTCAAAAAAAAAAAAAGTCCCTCAGTTTCACTCAATGTCACGTCCTCACGGCCTGTCCATGTTGCAGTGTCTATCAGAATTCTCATGGCTGAAAAATCTTCCACTGTGTGTGGGCCACATCGTGTTTGCTCACTGCTCTGGCAGTGGACGCCTGGGCTGGTCCATGAGTTAGCTGGTGTGAAGAACGCTGCTATGAACGTGGGTGCCTGGTGTCTCCCTGAGACCCACTGTCACTTGTGGGGCCGTGCCTCCGGCAAGGTGGCATTGGCGCGTCATGGGGTTATGCTGGCTTGAGGACCTCCCTCCCTGTGTTCCCCGGCAGCCGCACCGTCTGACACCCCTCCAGCGCTGCACGGGCTCCCCTGCGTCCTCGCCAACACTTGCGCTGTTTTTGTTGATGATGGATGTGAGATGGTTGTGGGGCTCTCTTGCCGGGTCTCCCGGGAGCTGCTGTTGGCCTCTTGGGTCATTTCTTGGTGCTTTTGCTGTCCTCACCCACGAGCCAGGCCGGACGCCATGTGACGGGACTCCCCTAACCGTGGGCACCGTGTATATTCTCATTTCTTTATGGAGCAGCAGCCAAACGCAGGGCCTGGGCTGGACCTGGGGGCAGTGGGGTCCCGGAGTGAAGGGGCCGCCTGGGCCACAGAGCCACCTCTGGAGAGCCTGGCTAGCATCGCGCCTGGGCCCCTGCGGCGTGAGATTGTGAGGGCGGCCCCTGCTGTGGGTGCCAGTGCTGCCTGAGGCTGTGGTGAGAACCAAGCGGTGCGCTCTGCAGTCTGGTTTCCCAGGGAGGTGTTTGTGACGGGCTTCCCAGAGCCACGGGTGCTTGGGAGAGGCAGGAACACGGCAGGGTCATCCCGGGCGGACCAGGAGGACCAGGGCTGAGTGCCCAGGCTCGAGAGACCTCCCAGGGTGGGCAGACCCTGCTTTCCTGGTGCTCAGGGCCATGGGGACGCCAGCCAGGCCCTGCCACGCTCCTCCTGGGGACCTGCTCTCAGGGCCCTGGGGGTGTGGTTTGGATGTCTGACGGGGCAGATTCCATCCTTCCAGCGAGAGGCATGCGGGCACACGGAACCCTGGCTGGTGCTGCGGGAGCAGCGAGGGGAAGGCAGGGTGGCGCGTTCTCCCCATGGCCAACGAGCAGCTGGGAGGGCCTCACGGGAAAGGAATTTCACTGCCCAGACGAGCAGTGCCGGCCAGCCAAGCCCAATTCCTGATTCCGGCTCAGCGGCTGACTCTGCTGCTGTGGGACCTCAGACAAATCACATGCCCTCTGCTGCTCCAGAGAAAGGGGCTGAGGATGTATGCATGCACGTGTGTGTGCAGGTGTGCAGGCGCACCTGTGGGCAGGCGGGTGTGTGCACGTGTGTGCACATAGGCATGTGTGACGTGTGTATCCGTGCACGTGTGTGTGCAGGCGCACCTGTGGGCAGGTGGGTGTGTGCACATGTGATGTGTGTGTCCGTGCACAGCGTAGCCTCTGGGCCCAGGTCCGGCAGGCCCGGCCTGCAGGTGTGACGTGTGTGTCGGTGCACAGCGTAGCCTCTGGGCCCAGGTCCGGCAGGCCCGGCCTGCAGGTGTGATGTGTGTGTCCGTGCACAGCGTAGCCTCTGGGCCCAGGTCCGGTAGGCCTGGCCTGCAGGTGTGACATGAATGTAACTGTTTTTGCTGCCTGCGGTGTGAGTTACCTTCTTAGAAAGCTGCTGCAGCCACAAGAAAAACAACTAGCAGCCAGTCATTTAGAGACACGGCTGGGCGCTGAGAGCAGCAGAGCCTTTCGGTGGTGGGGCCGGAGCCTGTGGCCGGCGGGACGGGGAGGGTGTCAGCCTGGAGCTGGCTGGGCGCTCCCGTTCCTGTGGCCATGGCAGTCCAGGGCCACCAGGTGCTCTGCTGTCCTGGCTCCCGCCTCTGCCTGGTGGGCAGAGGGCAGGATTGGCAGTTTGCTCCCGCCATGGGGCGTCTGGCCTGTGGGCGGCCCACATTCCCGGTCCTCAGGCCTTGGCTGGGATACACCCTTCCACATTTTCCTGAGGACCAAGTGCGATCACACACAGGATGATGCTGTAAATGTGCGTGACTCCGAGCGAGCACACGGGCTGGCGGGTTCTCCATTTGTCAGCAGTCAGGGCGGCTCATGGGGGTCTGGGGAGGCTTGGGGTTGCTCAGAGGAGCCCCTGGGGCAGGCTGCATGCCCCAACCCCTTCTTAAATTCTTTGGTCCATCCCAGAGCTTGGCTGCTGCTTCTCCCATCTTTTAGGCCTCTGGAACCTTCCAGGGCCCTGTCGTTCCCAATACGTCTTCCGAGGGCGTCCCCACCCCGTGCTTTCTCTGCACCTATCGTTATCTCATTCAGCTGTGGCTGTAGACCTGCACTGTAGCCGTATTGCCGACCCAGCGCTGCCGTGGCAAACCAGCAGAGATTCGTCCTCCCACGGCTCTGGTGCCAGAAGTCCAAGGTCAAGGTGTGGGCAGGGCTGGCCCCCGAGGCCATGAGGGGTCTGTGCCCGGCTGCTCCCGACTTTGGGGCCTGAGGTGTTGGGTGCCCCTTGGGTGGCGGAAGCGCTGCCTCGGCCTCAGCCCCGTGTCGTGTGGCTTCCCTCTCTCTGTGTGTCGCCTCGGCCTCCGCCCCATGTCCTGTGGATTTCTCTCTCTCTCTGTGTGTCTGTGGTGGCCCACCGGCTGGCCTCACCTTTACTTCATTACCTCTGTGCAGACCCTGCCTCCAAATAAGGCCGCACTCACAGATCCTGGCGTCAGGACCTCAACACATGGCTGTGGGGGACAAGTTCAGCCTAGGGGGGAAACTCAGGCACAGAGTGGGGTGCATTTCCTGAGGCCCCACGACTCATGAGGAAGGGCCGCGGGCTGGGATCCCAGATGCCCTCTCAACACAGCGGCCACCATCCTGGCCAGTCGCAGGCCCTCCTGGGTCCCATCTTTGCTCAGGGCGACCCCGTGCCTGGCCTGGCCTCAGGGCACCCCGACTCTCGCGAGGGACACCCACCTCAGAGGGCACCTCTGTGGGGTTGGGTCATGGCTTTTGTAAGTCTCCTGGATCCCCCCAATGGCGTGTGCCCAGTTGTTGAGGAGGCGGGACTGTGGGGCCTCTTGGCTGAGGGAGCGGCGCCCGCATACCTGACCTGGTTAGGAGCTCCAGTCCGGAGTTGCTGCTGACTCAGTTTCCCCACATGGAAGCCACCCCTCACGCCAGCAGTGGGTCTTCCCTTCTATCCCCTGCTGCGGCCCTCCTGGCAGGTCTTTCATCCTGTGTGGCCTGGGTTCTTGGCCCTGAGGGAAAAGGGGGCTCCTGCTGGGGGTGGAGAGGGAGGGGCAGGGCGAGGCCTGGAGAGGGAGCTCAGGGTTGTCTTCTGATGGCCCAGCCTGTCCCTCAGGTCCTGGTCATTCTCTTCATTTGCACAACTCCCTGCACTTCCTGGTTTTGGCGGAGGCCAGATAGCAGAAGTATGAAAATACTCCGTGAGCGTCTGGTGGCGTTTCTGATCGCGGCCACGACAGGGAGTTCCATGAGGCGCGTCGCTGGAGGCCTCTGGGAGCCTGCCCTGCGGTCCGACCGGCCGCCCCAGTGGGGGATGCGTCACAGGACGGGCTGGGTCATGCCCTCCCATGGGAAGATGGCCTCGGGGAGCTGGGTGCATCTGCATGAGTTTGCTGGGCCCACGTCGCATTCGCCAGGGCAGATGCGGGTTCTCTCCAGGCCTGGGGCTGGAGTCCCGGGTCCAGAGGCGGCGCGGCTGTTCCGAGGCCTCTCCTGGGCAGGCAGGCGGCGTCTCCTCCTGTGCCCTGCGTGGCTGTGTCCTCCTCTTACAAGGAGGCCGGGCGGGTCGGGTCAGAGCCTGCCTGGTGACCTCGTTTCGCCCTTGTCATCTCTGTCAAACCCTGTGTGTGAATACAGGCGCATCCTGAAGTTGGGGCTTCACCCTGTGAATTCGGGGGACACAGCGCAGTCCGTAACCCTCCCTTTTTTGTCATGTTTTTTTAATTTGCGGGAGCTGATGGCAAAGCAGTGAGCTGTGTGTGCAGACAGCACCGTGGGCAGAACAGAGCTTGTTCTGGACAGAAGGAGAGCGAGGAGCTGAGCGGGACGATGTCCCAGGGGCCACGGGGCCCGGCATGGCCCAGGATGCCCCCCAGGAAAAGCCTAGAGGTTTTCAGGGTATGTGTGGATTGTCACCTTTTCTTTTTTACTTTCTTTCTTTTTTTTTTTTTTAAAACAGAATCTCACTTTGTCACCTAGGCTGGAGTTTAGTGGCGTGATCCCAGCTCACTGGAACCTCGGCCTCCTGGGTTTACACAATTCTCCTGCCTCAGTCTCCTGAGTAGCTGGATCTACAGGTGCCCACCACCATGCCTCTCGAGTAGCTGGGTCTACAGGTTTCCGCCAGCATGCCTGGCTAATTTTTTTGTTTTTTTAATTTTAGTAGAGACAAGGTTTCACCATGTTGGCCAGGCTGGTCTTGAACTCCTGACCTCAGGTGATCCACCTGCTGGGATTACAGGTGTGAGCCACTGCGCCCAGCCTACATGTTATTTTTCTTAATTGGTAGAATCTACATGAAACACAAGATTTGCCACTTTAGCCATTCTAGAGCTCACTTGGTGTCCCTAAGCGACCCGTGGTGCCACCATCACCAGCACATAGGCTCCTTCCCCCGCCCCCATCCCAGGCCTGTCTCTAAGGCCCTGCCCGCTGTGGCTACACATGGACTTCACACCCTGGAGAACCCAGGCGTGTCCTCCGAGGCAGAAGTAATTACAAAGAGGCCACCCAGGTCTTGGATCCCAGCTCTGCAATAATGGCCGCAAGACCAGGGCCTCTGTCTCAGTTTCCTCATCTGTCAGCAAACCTGGACTGGGGTAGTGAGGTAGTGTGGGGGGCCATTGCAGTCCTGGGCACAGGCCTAGGGGGCTGGAGACAACTCCATCAGCCCCCGGTGAGGCGCTGCCAGCAGCAGGACAGTCTCCAAGGGTCTCCCTGGGAGCACTCCAGACCCCTGTCCCTTCTGGCTCCCCACGCACCTCCGCTCCTCATCAGAGCAGTCCCTTAGGAGGGTCTCCCCGGGAGCACTCCAGACCCCTGTCCCCTCTGGCTCCCCGAGTGCCTCCGCTCAGCGGAGCAGTCCCTGAGGAGGGTCTCCCCAGGAGCAGTCCAGACCCCTGTCCTCCTCAAGGTCCCCACACCTCTGCTCCTCAGCAGGACAGTCCCTGAGGAGGGTCACCCTGGGAGCACTGCAGACCCCCATTCCCTCTGGGTCCCCATGTGCCTCTGCTCCTCAGCAGGTGACAGGCCAGCTGTTCTCCTGGGTTGGTTCTGCCGCACCGAGATGAGGGCTCCGTGCATGTGACGCAGAGGAGGGACGTGCAGGTGGGGGGACGGGTGAGGGGCAGGGCAGGGGCTCCCTGAACCTGCCCCCCTCCCCGTGGTCCTGGCATAGAGGTTCCCGCATCTGGGCTCTGGGAGGAGCTGATCTGGTTCCCCAGAGGCCTGGGTGGGCTGCACCGTTGGCTGTGGGGAGTCAGAGCCCTCGCTGGCTAAGTGGGGGTTGGGGGGTGGAGAACACGAGGGGACTTAGGGGGCTTCGGGGCCCCTCCCAGCAGCCTCTGACTGCCACCCCAGGGAAGCGGGAGGGGCTGCCTTGCCACAGGAAACTCACAGATGGGGTGTGGGGGACAGTGCCCCCTGGCGGCTGCTGGAGGTGCCCACAGGGCTCCCTGGAGCCTCCCCGTGGTCCTGGGTCCCCTTACCCACCCGGTTCCTGCAGGAGGGGCCAGCACAGGGCAGGTGCAGAAGGGTTACCGCAGCCAGGGGAGGAAGTCGGTCTCCTCAGGGGGTTTCCAGCCGGGGGCTATTTTTATTGAGGGCACAGAATGTCTCCGAAAGGTCGGTTCTTTATCACATGAGTCACCTGAGAGAGGGAGATGGAGAGAGCAGGACAGAGAGAGGAGCAGCCTCCAGTCGCCTTCAGCTCTCTGCCAGGAGCAGGGGCCAGGCGAGGGAGGGAGCCGGGCTCCCCGAGAGGGCAGCAGCAGAGGCTGCACCGTCCCTGTCCCTCTTCCCGTCCCTGTTCTGCTCCCCTGTCCCTGCCCCTGCCCTGCCCCCAGTCCCTGTCCTGGCCTGCATTCCTGCTCTGTCCCTGCCCCTGTCCCTGCATGGGTCCTGGGCTTCAGCACCAGGTTCCGGAACCACTTCCTTGCAGCCCCTTCCCCAGAGCCCACCAACACTCGAATCCTCACACTCGGGATGGGTGGCTGTGGGTGGCTGTGAGGGACCTGGCCCTTCCCTGGCTGAGTCCACAATGTCAGAACCCTCACTGCCCTCCTGCTTCGGGCTCGGCCCCGATGCCCCCTGATTTGAAGTGAAGCTGCCCAGTGCCCTCTCTGGGGCCCTGCCAGAAGATGCAGGCGGCAGGTGGCTGCTGGGCCTGGGGCTGCCCTGGAAAGCCCTTCCTTTCCCTAGAGAGGTCCCCACCCTGAGAGGGAAGGGCCCAGGCGACAATTCCAGGCTGGGAGGAGGAAGGGCTGCCAAGCGCTCCTCGGAGCTGGTGCCCTGCGGTGTAATGTTCAGCTGCTGCTGGAGAGGAGACGCAGGCTGAGTACTGAGCCCTGAGAAATGAGAAAAGCATGATGGTGAGTCCTTTCGGGTTCGGGTGCCGCGGTCCATGCTTGCAAGTCTGAGGGCGGAGGAGCCCGCCGCCTGCTTCTCACAGCCCACCCCTGCAATCCAGCCTCTGTGCAACTCCCTGTGAGGCACGGCCTGCCCTGGCCCAGCCCCTGGGGCCACCGAGGGCCGTGTGATACTTTCTCCAGCAGCGTCAGCAGAAACTTCCTCCGCCCCACCGTTGTAGTTGACGTTGGGATAGTTTGCAGTATTTCCTGATTAAAATGATGTGGAGAAGAACATTTTGGCCTCTGAGGCCTTTTCCCTGGAGCATTTTCTCAGAAATGACATGGATTCAAGGGCAGTGAATATTCTGTAGCCACGCTGCATCATAGAGAGGCGTGTGGGCTCCCACATGTGGGCTGCTCTTCTGTGGGATTCTTCAGACTGGACACGTGGGGGGCCTTGGCACACAGGGGGGCTGGGCACATGGCAGAGCTGGGCATGCAGGGGGCCTGGACACAGGGGGCTGGGCACACAGGGGGCCTATGTGTTAGGTGCCCGTGGCATACGGTGTGAGCCCCGCTTTTCTTTTTCTCTTTTGAGACAGTGTTTTACTCTGTTGCCCAGGCTGGAGTGCCATGGCAGGATCTCAGCTCACTGCATCCTCCACCTCCTGGGTTCAAGTGATTCTCCTGTGGGATCACAGGTGCCTGCCACCACACCCAGCTAAGTTTTGTATTTTTAATAGAGATAGGGTTTCACCATGTTGGCCAGCTTGGTCTCAAACTCCTGACCTCAGGAGATCCACCCGCCTCTGCCTCCCAAAGTACTAGGGTTACAGGTGTGAACCACTGTGCCCAGCTGAGCCCCACTTTTCCACATCTTGGGCTGAGGGAGAAAAAGGAAGCCGCTTCCTCTCCACTCCCAGGGCCCACGGAAGGGGAGGTGGCCCTGGCCCCCTGGGCAGCGCTGCCCCTTGGTGTGGGCCCCATCCTCAGATGGGCAGCACTGCCCCTTGGTTTGGGCCCGTCCTCAGATGGGCAGCTGCCGGGCGGCACTTTGGTTATAGGATTGGCCCCCAGAGCCGGGGCGGAAGGGTCTCCATGGTGGGGGGCTGGTGGGTCCTTCCCCAAGGGGCTCTACTCAGCCTGTGGTACCCACACAGCAGTGACCCCACTCCCAGACCCTCGACCACTGCCGGCCTGGCCGGCCTGCTTCTGACCACGCCCAGTTCTCTCGGGCTTCCTTGATCAGGCTTCCTCAATGCCCAGAGCTTTGGGACACTGCATGGTGGCTCTCCGGGGTCCAGGTGGCCGCCCCCTCCTGAGGCCTTGCCTCCTGGATGCTTTGGCCCACGCGGCCTCCTCGCTGTGCTTCCGTGGGCACTACCCCTCCACAGGCCCCGCCTCTTGGCTTCAGCCCTTGCTAGCTGCATGGTTGGATCTCCCCAGCACCCTGGCCTACACAGCTGTGCTTGCTTGCGGCCCAGTGACTTGGGGCCTCTTCTCGATGGCGCCTCGGCCTAGCGCCAACCCGGCTGAGTCCAGCGCAGCATGAACCTGCGCTCTCCGTCACAGAGAACTCACCCCGGTGTCTGAGCACCAGGAGTAGATCGGTCCTCAGTCCCTGACACCTCCAGCCGGACACCCTGGCCCTGCCGCCTCCTCCTGGTACAGCAGAGGGTGGAAGCCACCGTCCCGGCGCTGAGGATGGCGGGTGCCTGCCTCCACCTCCGTGGCCCAGCCTGCAGACCTGTTTCCTGGAGGAGGGTGGGCTTCACATGGTGTCGAGCTGCAGAGAGAGGGTCCTCCCTGTACCCAGTCCAGAGCCAGCGGAATCTGAAGGCGCATGACCCTGAAGCCTCAGGGGTCCAACCGGCACGGGGGAGTGCCAGCGGAGAAGCCGGCCGGGCTTTCTCATCTCAGGCCCCTTCGCTGGCATCTCAGGCCGAGGGGCCTGTGGGGCGGGCAGGTGGCCGCAGAGTGGAGATTGCTGTCAGTACGGAGTCATGGCACCAGTCGTTGAGATGCAGTGACAGGCAGACACCTGCTTAGGCCAAGACCTTGTCTGCTCCTGCCTGAGCATCAGGAGAGGGCCCCACGCTGGTCACTGAGGGTCAGGTGTGCCCGCAGAGGCCGCCCCATGCTGTGGGCAGCCCTGGCCCAGCAGGTTCTCCGAGCTGCAGCTGCCTGGTGCAGGCGGTGTGCAGGACCTTTGTTTACCCCCCTGGATGTTGAACTTGGCTGGAGTGCAGCACTAAAACGAAGGCCCTGAGTGCTGCCTGAGCCGGCCCGGCTCGCTTCCATGCCCAGGCCCGCAGGAGGGGCTGGGTGCACAGGCGAATTGCGCTTTGGGAGGCCACTCCACCCCTAGGAATGATGTGCAGGGACCGAGGAGCCAGGCCCTGGGCCGAGAGGCAGGACAGGGAGGGATAATGAGCTGCTCCACAGAACCCCTTCCCCAGGGCCTCAGGGGCCAGGCGGGACCTCCACTTCTGGGAGGAGACCCCAGTGACCCCTGACACTCAGGGGTCCAGTGGGTGTCGAGATTAGGAGGGAGGAGCTGGGGGCTCTGGAGGAGGGGCCGTGGGTGAGGCCCGGTCTTCAAGGTCCCCTCTGGCTGCAGCAGCCAGTAAAGCTGGATTAGGGGCTCCACCCTGCTGACCACAGTCCTAGGGGCACCCAGTGGTGGCTGAAGACACCAGCAGGTCCTCCTGGTCACATGGCCACACCTGCCCTGGCCCCCAGCGCCCCCCAGCTTGGGAGTAGCTGTGAAACAGAGGGGTCAGGTGGACAGCACAGGACACGCTACGCAGAGTAGGTGTGGTGGCTGCCCCCAGGGAGATGTGGAAAGGGACCCCAGGGCCCCCTGGAAGCGGGAGCGGTGGCTCTGTGTGTCCCTGGCCACAGCACCACCCCTCACAGCCAAAGCTCTGATCCATCTGTCGCAGGAGACACTCAGGAAGTGCAAGGCATGGGTCTGATTTCAGGACAACCGAGCCAGCAGCCCCAGGAGTGAGGAGGGCCCCAGTCCCCCTTTCACCAGACCCAGTCTCCCTTCCCCCTTCCCGCTGCTACAGCACCCACCCTTGCAGCCATGCAAGCTAGGAGGGTGATGTGGATGGGACTCCTCTCTAGAAAGGACCCTGGGGTCTGATCGAGAAGCTGGCTTGAAGGCTGCAAGCTCAGAGCACGGGGGGCACACGGAAGCAGAAGTGCCGATCATATGGTAATCCTGTGTTTTTATGTTCATTTTTTTAGAAACAAGGTCTCCCTCTTTGCCCAGAGCAACTTTCTTATTTATCTTTGCATCCTAAGAGTCTAAAACCATGACTGGTGTGAAGTATACAAACTATAAATTGCCTAGTAAATGCAAAAAAACGATTCGTTTGCCCAACATTCAGAACGCGATGGGGTTGGGACTCACAGCCACGTCTTCTCACCGCACCGCTCGAGCTCCTGTGCCACACCGCCTTGCCGCAAACCAGGAATTGTAGGACAAATGGCCCCATGCCCACATGCGAATGGCAAGAGGCCACACCCTTCATGACACTATCTTTGTGCACATAAAATGTTCAAGTCTGTCTAATAAGTGACTTGTAACTAGAAGTGATTGCTCAGTGATTTAAAAACTAAGTATGTCTAATCTCTTCTGATGGAAACTTCTCAGACCAGTTGGGGACATCCACAGACAGCCGACAGCCACACTGGAAAGGGGGCGCCGAGTGTGGGAAAGTCTGCGAGATTCCGCCTGTTCGATGTGTGTGGTGCAGACCGGGACACTTTTGCTTTTTGTTTTTTGAGACGGTGTCTCACTGTCATCCAGGCTGGAGTGCAAGGGCGCGATCTCGGCTCACTGCGTCCGCCTCTTCCCAGGTTCAAAAATTCTCCTGTCTCAGCCTCCCGAGTAGCTGGGACTGCAGTCACACGCTAGCACGCCCGGCTAATTTTTGTATTTTTAGTGAAGACGGGGTTTCACCATATTGGCCAGAGGGGTCTTGAACTCCTGGCCTCAGGTGATCCGCCTGCCCCCGCCTCCCAAAGTGCTGGGATTATAGGCGTGAGCCACCGCGCCCGGCCAGCACTACCAGTTCTAAAGAGGGTTCATGCCCTTCTACTCCAACAAAGAATGGTTTCTTTCGCGGTTGTGGAGGGTTAAGAAATCAGCCTTGAGCACCCACGGGCTTGCAGGTGTTACCTCTGTTCCCTGTTCCCACTTAGGAGAGGCTGTTCTGCCCTGGGACAAGGCTGTTTTGACGTTAGGGAGTAGGCTGTGTCCTCAGGCGTCCTGCTGCAGGGAGCATCATCAGCTTTCCCATCACCACTGGCATCCGGGAAGCTTGGTCTGTCCATAGTGACAGATCTGATTCCAGAGAATCAGGAGCGGGTCCGATGCGTAAAGGCAGAATTTCTACCCAGTTACCCCCAGTGCAGAGATGAGGGAGGGGATCTAATACCACCAAACCCTTTTGGAAAAAACCTAGAGCGAAAAAAGGAATTAGAGAATTAAACATTTCTTAAGGGGCACAGGATAAGACAGTCTACACCAACGTCACCAAAGTCTTTATTTCTGCTGAAGAATTCGGCTAAAGCGCGGCCGTGTGATCATAGCTCACCGTGAGTGACCTCAGTCTCCTGGGCTCAGGCAAGCCTCCCAGCTCAGCCTCCCAAGAGCTGGGACTACCCGTGAGCATCAGCATGGCTGCTCAAGTTTTTCATTTTTTGTAGAGACAGAGTCTTCCCATTTTGCCCTGGCTGGTCGTGAACTTCTGACTTCAGCAGGTCCTCCTGCCTCGGCCCCCCAAAGTGCTGGGATTACAGACATCAGCCACCGCCCCTGGCCCGGTCATTCTATTTTAGCTGTTTTAGGGACTGCCATCCTGCTTCCCACGGTGGCTGACCATTTTACACTCCCACCAGCAGCACTCAGGGGTCCGTTCTCTGCACAGCCTTGCCAGCACTTGTGATTTTCTGTTTTGATAACAGCCATCCCGACGTGTGTGTGTTATGAAAACTGCGACGTGCGTAGAAAAGTGTGAACAGTTAGAGTGGCTGGCCCCATCCCCTCAGGAAACACTTGAGAGTCACTCGGCCTCTTTCAGTCCGCAAACTTCCAGGATCGAGGACACTCGTCGTGTTGTCCCCATCATCGCCTTCGGAACACATCCAGCCTCCCGCGCGTTTGGATGTCTCCAGGTTCTCTCGTTGGGCTCCATGCCTCACCTCTCTGGAATCGTGCCCCAGCTTGTTCAAGTGTGGCGCTGACTTTGCCGAGAGAATGTGCTGCCCCTGGGTTTGATCACTGTCCAGCATCTGTTATAACCACTTGTCCCTCCCTCCCCGGCTTTGTGATAACCTGGACGTTAAATCTTAGAGCAGCCACTCTTCACCTGGGGACTTTGCCCCAGGACGTGTTGGCCAGCTCTCTTGGGCCTGGAGGAGGGAGGGAGATGGGTCTGGAGGAGGGGCAGATTGAGCCTGGAGGGAGAGGCTGTGGGAGCGAGCGGAGGGGTCAGGTGCTCGCCCAGCTCTCCTCCTATCTCTGCGTCATGGCCACTGCCCTCTCTGTGCCCAGCCTTTCACCCTCAGAGTAAAGGTCACTTCCCAGAGGGCCTCCGGCACTCGGGACACCTCTCACCCTCCCGGCCTGCTCGTTCCTGGACCCCGGGTTTCCTCCAGTCTGCCCTGCCCAGGCCCCCTCAGCTTCACACCCAGGACCCCAGGCCTGGCACCCTTGGGTGTGGCTGCACACCTGAGGGCAGAGGGCTTGGTTAGGGGGTGAGGGAGGCTGCGGCTGTGGCTTTGCTGTCTCGGTGGCAGAGGCCCTGTGGGCCTGGGAGGGCAGCCCCCAGGCTCCCGCACCCACAGAGGGGCTGGAGCAGGACTCAGGGTCGCCGGCCCCAACCTCGGGAGCGCTGCAGGGCACAGGCCTGGCTTGGCCTGGCCACAGCCCGGAGCTGACCTTTCCTCGGTGACTTGTGGTCCGGGACTTTCCAGGACAGGCTCTTTGCCACAGAGAAGGCTACTGGGGAAACCCCAGGCATGTGAAAGTGGAGCGGCCCAGGTCCATGCCCTAGAAGAGCCACCAGAGCCCGGGGTCCCCTCCCACCCTCCAGCTGCGCCTTGACCCCAGACCTCTGCCCTCAGCCCCCTGGCCGTGTCTGAGCACCTCTGCCCCAGGGCCTTTGCACAGACCATTCTGCCTGGAAGGCTGTAGCTGCTTCTCAGCGCGTGCTCGCTAAGGCTTCACTGCCCGCACACACTTGTGCCAGCTGCCTCCTGGTCTCCTCTCTCCCCCAGAACCTTAGCTCCAGTGGGCAGGGCCTCACTCACGTGGTTCCTGCAGGAACCCAGGGCCTGGCCCGAGCTGGTGCTCCTTCTGTGCTTGTTGAGCCCGGGAGGCGGCAGAGGTTGCAGGGAGCCGAGATCGCGCCACTGCATTCCAGCCAAGCGACGGAGAAAGACTCCGTCTCAGAAATAAATAAATAAAGCGAAGTGACCAACAGCACAAACTTCTTCAGAGGAAGAGAGAGAGCAGAGACCAAGGCTGAGCCCTGGGGGACGCTGTGACCCCCGAAGGCCACCCGGCTGAGTCCCTACAGAGAGCCTTGGCTCCTATACCTCTACATCTCCCAGCCAGGGACCAGGCCCCACCAACCAGGAGCCCGGGACACCTCCACGTTCTCGGACTCGACCTTCCTCTTGCCGCAGCCTGCGTTCCCGCCTTGCCTGATGCTCCAGGCGGCCCCGCTCTGCTCCAGCATGTGCAGGCATCTGCTGTGCAGTGACCTTCGTCCCAAGCAAGGCCTAGAAAGGGGGAAATCGAGGCAGCATAGAGAGCCGGGCCAGGGCAGCCTTCTGTGCTGGAGCACGGGGGTGTGATGGGGCTGCCGGGCGGTGTGGGTGGCCTGCCCCTGATGGTGAGTGCGTGGGGTGGCACTCGGCCTCGGCATGTGCGGCCTGTTCCGTGGGCCCGCCCACCCCCTGGAGACGTCTCTGTGTGGTTGTGCTACCAGAAAGGAGTCTGATCTAGACCCCAAGAGACGGTTCTCGGACCTCACGCAGGAAGGAACTCAGGGGAGTCCAGAGAGCCAAGAGAAAGCGTATGAATAAAGTAAAGGAATAGAGAACGGCTGCTCCAGAGGCAGAGCCGGGCGCGCCCCGAATGTGCTCGTGGTTATTTTATGCTCAACAAGGAGTGGCTTATTCATGAGTTTTCTGGGAAAGGGGTGACCAGTTCCCGGAACTGAGGCTTCCTCCCCGTTTTAGACCATGTAGGGTGACTTTCAGACGTTGCCATGGCATTTGCAAACTGTCACAGCACTGGTGGGAGTGTCTCGTAGCATCGAATGTGAATGTGTTGGAATGAGTGCATAATGAGGACAGCCAGAGGTCCGCTCACTGCCATCCTGGTTTTGACGGGATTTGGCCGGCTTCTTCATCACGACCTGTTTATCATCAGGGTCTTTGTGACTTCTGTCTCGTGCCAACCTCCTGTCTTATGACTAAGAATGCCTTAACCTCCCGGGAATGAGGCCCAGCAGGTCCTAGCCTCACTCTCCCCTACCCCTATTCAGGACAGAGTCCTCTGGTTCAAACCTTCTGACCGCTGGACAAGTTGGTGACAGCCAGGAGGGCGTGAGGTGGATGTGTGACAGGCACTGTGTGGCCACTAGATTCTCAGGAAGAAGAAATCCCCTTCTGAAATAAAGCACCCTGAGAACCGGCGGGATGGAGTGGGGACTCTGCTGGGACTTTCCAGGGAAGCAGCCAGGGACTTGCCCTGAGTTTAGTTTCTCCAGGTTGGAGCTGTCCCCAGGCTGCCCCGGCCGGTGGGAGGAAGTGAGCGGCTCCTGCAGAACCTCCGGCTGGCACAGAGCCTGGGGCGGGAGCCCTCCTTGCCAGGATAAGCCATCTGGTGCAGAGAACAGCACTGACCTGATCAGTGGGCTGGTCTCCAGCTGGGTCAGCCGTGGCCCCCGCCTGGGGCCGGAGTACAGCAGGCACTGCGGGAGAAACGGAGGCAGAGCCAGGGGCACGAGCTGCCTCCAGGTGGAGGAGCCCCGCAAGTCGGGATGCTGGGGCTGAGCTCAGGCCGTCAGTCCCAGAATCTGAGCACGCCACCATCCTGCCAACCCAGTCTCACTAACTGGCAGCCGGGGGCGCCCTCCCAGCCTGCCAGGGACACCACACTCAGCACGCACCACTTCGGCTGCAGGACCCCATCCTCACTGGCTGTGGCAGGGGACCGGCGAGCCATCCTTGTGGACGGGACTCTCCCTAGGGTCCTGAAGGACCGTCCTGGGGGCTGGGGAACTGCTGGAGGCAGCAGCTGGGGCCAGGAGACCACTGCAAGGGTGGGGAAGGGGAGAGGGTCAGGGCTTCGGTGGGGGGAACGCTGTAGACCAGACAACGGAATCCAAAGCCACCACCCCCACCCCTGGCAGACCCCACCTTCTGCCGGGACACAGCCCTGGACAGGGCCACTGAGTTGCTACCCCCCAGCTGTCCCCACCCACTGGGGACCTCAGCCTGCCCTGCTGCCCTGGTGCCAGCCAGCCTCTGTCCACACAGGGTGCCCAGCGTGGGAAAACAAGTGCGGGTTCCCATGATGGCATTGCAGGGAACTGTCTGCATGCCTTTCTGGAGTGTATTTACTGTGTTTCTTAGGTCACTCATTGTGACCCCTCCTGTGTTAATGGAAACCTCTTTTAAAGACTGCGAAGGGCCGGGCGCCATGGCTTACGCCTATAATCCCAGCACTTCGGGAGGCCAAGGCAGGTGAATTACCTGAGGCCAGGAGTTCAAGACCAGCCTGGCCAACATGGCGAAACCCCATCTGTACTAAAAATACAAAAATTGGCAGGGCATGGTGGCTCATGCCTATAATCCCAGCGCTTTGGGAGGCCGAGACAGGCGGATCATGAGGTCAGGAATTCAAGACCAGACTGGCCAACATGGTGAAACCCCGTCTCTACTAAAATACACAAAAATTAGCTGGGCATGGTGGCTCATGCCTGTAATCCCAGCTACTTGGGAGGCTGAGGTAGGAGAATTGCTTGAACTGGGACCCGAAAGGCAGAGTTTGTAGTGAGCTGAGATGTCGCCACTGCACTCCAGCCTGGGCAACAAGAGTGAGACTCCATCTCAAAAAAAAAAAAAAGACTGGGAGGACCAGTGGTCTTTTTCTTTTCTTAAATAGAGATGAGGTCTTACTATGTTGCCCAGGCTGATCTCAAACTCCTGGCCTCAAGCAATCCTCCCGCCTTGACTCCCCCATGTGCTGGGATTATAGGCATGAGCCACTGTGCCCAGCCTAAATTCTTCTTCTGTACTTGCTGCTTTTCCCAAAATGTGCACACACTGATGTTAGAATCAGAAAGTGTCACTCCTGCGACAGTGGAGGGAAGGTGTGTATCACAGCCGCAGGTGTCCACGGGATAGAATCTCACAGTAACAGACACGTGCTAACGTGGGTACCGGAGCCTGCACACCAGGCACTGCCCATCCTTCCTCAGTTCCCAGACTGGCCATGCCAGGGATCCAGAGTCCCCTCCCATGCATGTGACACGGACAGGGGAGGCCTCCTGAGTCCTTACCACCAGGGTCGGGCACTCTGTTGAGTCATCTTCAGAACACTTGAAAGCACATGCCTTGTGGGTCTGGACCACGATCTCGGGACACCATTCTGAAAGCTGACATCCTGAAAGATCAAAATCCCAAAACTATAATTCTGAAAAAGTAATTCGAAAAAATTCTGTAGCCAGGCATGGTGGCTCATGCCTGTGATCCCAGCACTTCGGGAGGCTGAGGCAGGTGGATCACCTGAGGTCAGGAGTTTAAGACTAGCCTGGCCAACATGGTGAAACCCTGTCTCTACTAAAAACACAAAATTTAACCAGGCATGGTGGCGCGCCTGTAATCCCAGCTACCTGGGAAGCTGAGGAGGAGAATCACTTGAAGCCGGGAGGCGGAGGCTGCAGTGAGCCGAGATGGCGCCATTGCACTCCAGCCCGGGCGACAGAGCAAAACTCTGTCTAAACAAACAAACCAATTCTGTAAAAGAAATTCATTTATTTACTTTTTTAAAGGGGATTTATTTTATTTGAGAAACAGAAAAACACGACAGAACCCTTCATAGGCCCCTTTACCTAATAAAGTCGCGATCATAACATTGTCTCAGTCACAGACACACAAGTGTGCTCACTCACGTGTATGAGACACACGGATGAACCATTCACAGAGAAACTGGTCAGAACACCAAAATGTTAGATTTTGATCATTCAAGAATTGAAGATTTGGGGAGCTGGTGTTGGGGATCAGGTCTTTCGGGATTCTGGCTGGCACCGCCTCACCACGAGATACCAGTGCAGAATGGAGGCCCAGGCTGCCCAGGGGCCGGACTCTGGCCAGGTCTGTCTGTCTGTGTCAGAGCCCAGGTCCCTCATGGGGGCCTTGGCCTTCATCCGGGTTTCCTGCAAAACTTCAGTAAGGATGCCAGGGATCAACAAAGGCGGGCATGAAGCAGGCAGGCAGAGGTGGGAGCTGCCTAGCGACATCTCCAGTTATCGTGATGGGCAGAAAGAAGGTTCTAGACAAGAGTGTCTTGACGAGATCAAGAGGAACCGAAACCCCCACCCCACTTCCCCTGCGCCAGCTGGTTCTGGGAAAGGGGAAATGCAGGTGGCGGCTGTGTGTGGGGCCGTGGCCCGCCCCCGCCTCTCTGTCCCTCGGACGTCCAGACTTCCGAGGCCTGGCTCTCTGCAGGGCTGCCACTGTTGTGTGTGTGTGTGTGTGTGTATGTGTGTGTGTGTGAGTCCTTCGGGGGGAGGCTGCATCTCAGAGACTCTGTCCCAGGAGGGAAGAATTTTCTTTCCTCTTTTTTTTTTCTTGAGACAGAGTCTCGCTCTATCTATCACCCAGGCTGGAGTGCAGTGGCATGGTCTCTGCTCACTGCAACCTCCACCTCGTGGGTTCAAGCAATTCTCATGCCTCAGCCTTCTGAATACATGGGACTACAGGTACACACCACCATGCCCAGCTAATTTTTGTATTTTTAGTAGAGACGGGGTTTCAATCATGTTGGCCAGGCTGGTGTCGAACTCCTGGCCTTAAGTGATCCTCCTGTCTCGTTCTCCCAAAGTGCTGGGATTACAGGCATGAGCCACCGTGTCCAGCCGGCATTTTCATCTGGATTCTGATACGGAGCCCCGCAAATCAGATGTGACCTGGTGACAGGTGCTGAGAAGGTCTGGGGACCACAGGTTCTTGTAGGTTTCTGCCTGGGATCCCCAAACCTCCCTACCAATACCCTCAGCCCAGCCAGACAGGCCGGTACAAACCAAGGGCGGCCCCGAAGTCCAGGACCACGAGGCCGGGAAGGCCCCACGGCAGGTGACCTGTAGCACTGGAGTCTCGGGGCAGGAGCAGGGCAGAGCCACCTTCCTCCCTCCCCTGCCAGGCCAAGTGCCTTTGGACCCAGGAAAGGTCAGCCTCACTTCCTCCCTGTGGCTGAGGTTGGCTGCGGGGGGGAATATTCTCCTGACCTGAATCCCAAGCCCTGGGTGTGGAGTTTCCCTAGACTGGGAGAAAGTAAACACCGAGGGACTTGCCAGGCAGAAATGGACAAGCCCAGGTGGCCTGCGCAGAGCTGAGTGTCCCTCAGGATGTTCTGCAGCTCCTCACCTCTGGAAGATCAAGGTCAGCCTTCTCCAGGGCTGCGGTCTCACGGCTCCCCTCCCATCACGGCCGGGCCTTTAGTTGGGGGTGAGTGTCCCACAGGCAAGGGGGCTTAAAGCTACCGGAATGCACCGTCTCGCTGTGCAGGAGGCTGGAAGCCGAGGTCAGCCTGTGAGGGCCGCGGTGGCCCCTGGTCCTCCTTGCCCTCCTTGCCTGGCTGCTGGTGCCATGGGCACTCCTTGGGGTTCCTTAGCTTGTGGGAGCATCACACCAGGCCCGCCTCTGTCATGAGGCCATCTCCCCTTCTCTTCTGGAAGGACACCTGCTAGGGCAAGAGCCTCTACTCCAGGATGACCTCATCCCATTCTTAACTAATCGCAGCTGTGAAGATCTATTTCCAAACAAATCGCCTTCCTGGGTTCCAGGGGACCTGAATTTGGGAGGCACTGTCCCCCCAGCACAGGGCCACAGCAGGGCCTTGGTGTCCTCAGTCCTCTGGTGCCCTCTTGCTCATATTCTCCAGGCCTCTGCCCTTCTCAGCACCTGGGCTTGGTGTTCAGGTGTCCTTCCTGCCTGAGGTGTGCCGCAGTTAGCTGAGTCACGGCTTAGACCTCCACCCGCCTGTACTCCCCCCGGGGCCGGCCAGTCGCACCCCATGCAGCTGCAAAGTTTTAGGGCATTGCTGTAGGCCCCTGTGGCCTTTCTGAATCCATCGCAAGCTGGAGCTGAGGCTGGGAGCTGAGACCCGGGGCAGGAGCTGAGGCTGGGAGCTGAGACTGGGAGCTGAGATGTGGAGCAGGGGCTGAGGCTGAAAGCTGAGGCTGAGGCCACTGGAACTGAGGCCAGGAGCTGGGGCTGAGGCTGGGAGCTGAGGCCAGGAGCTGGGGCTGAGGCTGGGAGCAGGAGTTCAGGCCACCTAGAGTTTGGGAGCTGGGCTGAGAGGCCAGGGGGAGAGCCCTGCCGCCACCCTGCCTCCTGTTCCAGCACTCTGGACAGTCCCTGTGTTCGTTTTCTGTTTTCTACTTACCAGAAACTCAGCAGCTTGAAACAGCACCAGCTTGGCGCACATTCCTGGTGGGAGTGTGAAACAGCGCAGCTGCCATGGGAAACGGTCTGGCGATTCCTGGAAACGCGAAACAGTTGCCATAGCACCCCGCAGTTCCACACCTGGGGACGCTCAGCCAGAAACGAGCACAGGCGTTCAGGCAAAACCGCAGACACGAGCGTTCACAGCAGGTTACTCACCATAGCCAGAAGGCAGAAACAACCCAACTGTCCGTGGGCCGAGGAGCAGATGGACAGGCTTCGGCGCACACATGATGGAATATCGTGCAGTCGGAAAAAGGGCAAAGCTCCCTGACACATTGCTCATGGGCGAGCCTCAGAACCAGGACGCTAAACCGGACGCAGTGGCTCACGCCTATAATCCCAGCGCTTTGGGAGGCCGAGGCGGGCGGATCACGAGGCCAGGAGTTCGAGACCAGCCTGGCCACTATGGTGAAATCCCGTCTCTACTAAAAATGCAAAAATTAGCTGGGCATGGTGGTGTGCACCTGTTGCCCCACCTACTCAGGAGGCTGAGGAATAAGAATTGCTTGAACTCAGGAAGCAGAGATTGCAGTGAGCTGAGATCACACCACTGCACTCTAGCCTGGGTGACAGAGACTCAGTCTCAAAAAAAAAAAGGCAAAGCAACAGGATGCTACATGACTGTACTACGTGAAAAGCTGGCACTGAGGTAAAGTGTCCAAAGTAGGCAAATCCCAGAGACGGAGAGGATTTGTGGCTTCCAGGGCCTGAGGGCGGAGGGAACCGGACCAGCTGCCAACGGGTCTCCCTTTGGGAGGATGAACAAATTCCAGAGCTTGACCGAGGTGGTGTTTGCGCAATGGTGTGACTGTGTTGGACTCTTTTAAATAGTTCAGATGGTCAATGATATGTTATATGTGTTTTACCACCATACAGGTAAGTAAATGGACAAGCCTGTGCCATCTTTTGGCTCACACCTGCAGGTCAGGGGCTGGATCCCCTGGGGAGCCTCACCTGGGGCTCAGGCCTCCTCGCCGGCTGGTTCAGAATCCCAGTCCTTGTGGGTGTGGAACTGGGGTACCCATTTTCTTGCAGCTGTTGGTGAGAGACTGCCCTCAGCACCTGGGGCTTGCTCTGGGGTCCCTGCCTGGTCTCCATCATCAAGCAGCAGTGGCCCATGAGTACCCGCATGAGTGGCTGTCTCTGGCCATCCCTTCTGCACCTGCCAGAGGAAACTCTTCTTCTGAAGTGTTGGTGTGAGCTGGGCGAGGTGGCTTACACTTGTAATCCCAGCACTTTGGGAGGCCGAGGCGGGTGGATCACGAGGTCAGGAGTTCGAGACCAGCTTGGCCAACATGGTGAAATGGCATTTCTAATAAAAATACAAAAATTATCCGGTGTGGTGACATGTACCTGTAATCCCAGCTACTCAGGAGGCTGAGTCAGGAGAATCTCTTGAACCCAGGAGGCAGAGGTTGCAGTGAGCCAAAATTGCACCATTGCACTCCAGTCTGGGTGACAGAGTGAGACTCCATCTCAAAAAAAAAAAAAGTGTTGGTGTGATGAGGTCAGGTCTGGGGGCGCCTGCCGGTTCTAAGGTCAGCTGGTTGGTGAGCTGCACCACGCCTTCAGAATCCCTGTGCCACATAGCACAGCCAAGTCTTGGGGGTAACACTGGGGACAGAGACCACGGATGACCTCCAAGCTCTGCTTATGACAGTCCCTTCCACAGAGTTGAGTCGGCCTGCGGCTTCTCCGTGTGCAGGTGTCCCTGGGGTACCTAGGGTTCTGTCCCTGATTTGGGGCCACTTGCTCCAGACCCAAGCCCTGCCGGGGAACATCTGGTGACCAAACTCCAGCCATGTGGCTCTCTCTTTTCAGAGGTGAACTCAGTCTTCACTGATAAGGATAAGGTTCCTGGTGAATCCTGCAGCTTGAAAGTTCATCCCCATGAATCCAAGCTGAGCCTGCAGGGCTCCCAGCCCTAGGCCTCCATGGAGAGGAGATGAGCCGGCCCTGCTGAGCCCTGCCCAAACTGCATGTGTGTGAGTTAAAGAAACAGCTATTACTGTTTAAAGCCATCCAGTGTTGGGCTGGTTTGTTACATAGAAATCGATCACCCAGGCTGGGTGTGGTGGCTCATGCCTGTAATCCCAGCACTTTGGGAGGCTGAGGCAGGCAGATCACCTGAGGTCAGGAGTTCAAGACCAGCCTGGCCAACACGGTGAAACCCCGTCTCTGCCAAAAACTATAAAAAACTAGCCAGTTTGGTGCTGTTCACCTGTAGTCCCAGCTACTCGGGAGGGTGAGGCAGGAGAATTGTTTGAACTTGGAGGCGGAGGTTGCAGTGAGCTGAGATTGTGGCACTGCACTCCAGTCTAGGTGACAGAGCAAGATTCTGTCTCACAAAAAAAAAAAAAAGACAAGAAAAGAAAAGAAAAGGATCACTCAACACAGATGAACATCAAGTTCATGAAGACAGACCTTCAGTTTGCAGGGGCTGTGTGTCCGTCTCACTGGCTCGGGTCTCCTTTTTTATCCTTAAGGGACTCCCAGGTGTTCCCGTGCCCTGGCACTGAAGACTCGCTGGGTTGCAGGTCCTCGTGCTTCTCTCGGACCCATGCCCTAGGAATGTCCCCACCCAACCCCCACCGTAGCCCAGATGGACGGGAATGACTTCTGCTGGCCTTCCACTGGGGCCATCTTGTCTTCGGCTGCGTTTGGGCTTATGATCCAGGATGGGATTGACACATGATGTGAAGAGAGTGACCTTCTGAACAGAGAACGGAGTGGGCCCTGGACGGGCCATGGCACTGGGCGGTGGCACCGGGCAGCTGCAGGACCATGGGCAGCGGCGAGGCGTGAAGCCTCGGACTGGGCATGGTTCCTGGAGAAGCCTGCCTTTTCAAAGCATGATTCAATCAAAAGGCCTTTTGTGGAGCCCAAACTGGAAGTCTCTGGGTTCCCTCTCTGTGCCTCAGTTTACTCATCTGGAGCATGAGGATGGGACCATCGCCGGGTGTGGACATGGGGTCCCAGAAGGCATGTGAGGGCTGTGTTTGGGCAGCTGCCTGGACCCGAGGAGGCCTTCGTGAGCATTCATGAGCGAATGCCCCCACCACCTCCTGGGTCCCACTCCCTCGTGTGTGGGCTGGTGTGTTTTCACCCTCTCCACAGTGAGGAAACTGAGGCCCAGCCCAGCGGCAGAGCCTGCCCAGCAGTCCAGGCAGCCTGGCTCCAAAGTGGGGCAGGGCATTGACTCCCTTTGTGCTCAGGGTGACCGTGCCAGTGCCTACAGTGATGGGTGGGCCGGAGTCGGCTCGCTGAGGATCTGCTTTGCCATCTGGCGACACCCCATCGCGCTTCCATCCTGGCATGTGGGTTTTGTTACTAACAGCTTCACCAAACCGCCTTTCATGACACCCGAGACAGCCACACAGCTGCCCGGCCCTGCCCCAGTGGGACTCATAGCAGCTCGGAGGCTGGAGGGAGATCCGGAAGTCCCTCCTGCTCAGTGAGACGGGAGAGAGGCAGCCGGGGGAGGAGGCCAGGCGGGCCCGCTGGGAGGCCTCTCAGTCTCCACACGCTTGAGAACCTTCCAGAGTGACTGGCGTCTCCCACGACTTTCTCTGGATGAGTGAGGCTGAGAATGTGACGTTCCTGAGGGTTACGGACGCTCGCCGTTGCACACACAAATGGCTGGTCATTCCGTCATGGGGCAGCTTTCCTTTGGAAAGAGAATGACCCAACTTCCTATTTTCTAAAACTTAAGCCATTCTGCCAAATTTCAACGTCCTAATTTTAAATCACTGGTAGAACCTCGATCCTGAACTCTATCTTGGCCTCACTACAAGACCGCCAAGGAACCGTTGTCCCTGATAAGATGGAGGTTTTAAGTTTTAGTGATTATTCTTTTGCATTTCTTAGATTTTATTCACAACACCCTCTTGGACTCGATTCTAGCTCAAGCCATCTCTGCGGCCCCGGCCGCCACTGCCTGCCTGTGCTCCCGTTCATGGGTCTTTGTTGGGAGTCACCTCTTGTCTGCCTCAAATAATTTATTTTGAGCTGTTTTTTTGGGAAAGAAATGTTCTTGGTACAATTTCTGGCCCCCATGTTGCCGAGAATTTTTTTTCTGCTTCCTGGACTGGTGCCGCTGGTCTCCCCACAGTGACCTGGCTGGGCAGAGTCTCTGGCCATCGCCCCGGGGTCTCCTGGTGTTGGCACAGGACACCCCTGACCCACTTGGTTTCTCTGTGCTTGTCTGGTGTCTTATGCATGAAGCGGAAGATTTCCACCAGATTCATTTTCGTAAATTTTGTGTGTCCCCATAAGCCGTTTGATTAAATAGATTCAGATCTATCTTCGGTTCAAGCAGTTGGTTCTCTTACCTCCGCCATGGCTGCGCCAGTCTGGTTGTTTGAGTCTTTATCTGGAAGATTGCTCCTCCACCCGGCGGGTGTCTAGCCTCTGTCCTCCATGTCTGCTTTCTCTCTCCTAATCTCTGCCTTCCTCTTCCCTGGGGCGTGGGGCACGGGTCACCACTGCCTGTGTCTCGGCCTCCTGGTCCGCTCTGTGCCTTGGGAGCTGTTCTTTCACCTTCCAGTGTCCTTGAAAACTGCCCCTGAGTCTCTGTCCCCAAGATCACCTCCTCACCCCTGCCCTCGGCTGATTCATGCCCGTCCACCAGCTTCTAGTCCATTCCCGTCTATTTTGTCTGACATCTCAGCACCCAGTGCCTAAGCTTCATTTCCTGAACTCCAGCGAGTGGAAATAGCAGCCTAAATGTCTTATTTCTTCCTTCAGGAAGTGTTTTTAATCCATAGGTTCTGTTTGAATACTGTGTTTTCCTGGTTTGATAAAACAATGTTTTAATAGCTCTGCTAGCTTTCCTTTTCATCGTCTTGAATAATCAGAGTGTGACTGGGCTGGGGCTTTCCCCATGGAACAGGGAGAGTGGGTTTTTCCAGCCTCTCCCCCTTTTCACTTCGCTGTGGTTAAGTTCCTACTTGCTCTTTCGGCAGAGGGTATTTGCCAACTTGGGTTTGCAGCTGCCAGTGGGGGCTAGGGTGGAAGAAGGAGCCCCGGGAAACCCCATGGGGGACTTTGTGGCTTTTACTCTGGCACACTGAAGCCGTGTGTGCAGCCCAGGCCCTGCCCTTTGGGTACAGGCTGTGTCCTCGATCCTGTCGGGGTCACCACCTGAGATCTGGGTCACCACCTGTGGAAGTCTGGCCTGCAGACCCTGACTGAACCATGAGGGATGAATGAAGGCGCTCTCACACCATCACAGTGATTCAAGTGGGCTAGGGATGGTCGTCGGCTGCTTTCAGAGGGCGAAATGCAACCAGTCGACCCAGACCCTCGGTTCATCACATTGTTTTTAAATTGTAGATTCTGGGGTACATGTGCAGATCATGCAAGATTGTTGCATGGGTGCATTCATGGCAAGGTGCTTTGCTGCCTCCATCTCCCCATCACCTATACCTGACATTTCTCCCCACGTTATCCCTCCCCTACCCTCCCTCCCACTGCCCCTTCCCTGGCCTCCCCAATGGACCCCAGTGTGTGATGCTCCCCTCCCTATGTCCATGTGTTCTCTTTGTTTGCCTATGAGTAAGAACATGCAGTGTTTGATTTTCTGTTCTTGTGTCAGTTTGCTGAGAGTGATGGTTTCCAGGTTCATCCATGTCCCTACATAGGACACGAACTCATCGTTTCTTATGGCTGCATAGTATTCCATGGTGTATATGTGCCACATTTTCCTTGTCCAGTCTATCATCAATGGGCATTTGGGTTGGTTCCAGGTCTTTGCTGTTGTAAACAGTGCCACGATGAACATACGTGTGCATGTGTCCTTATAGTAGAACGATTTATAGTCCTTTGGGTATATACCCAGTATACCCAGTAATGGGATTGCTGGGTCAAATGGAATTTCTATTTCTAGGTCCTTGAGGAATCGCCACACTGTCTTCTACAATAGTTGAACTAATTTACACTCCCACCAACAGTGTAAAAGTGTTCCCATTTCTCCACATTCTCTCCAGCATCTGTTGTCTCCAGATTTTTAATGATAGCCGTTGTAACTGGCATGAGATGGTATCTCAATGTGGTTTTGATTTGCATTTCTCTAATGACCAGTGATGATGAGCATTTTTTCGTATGTTTGTTGGACTCATATATGTCTTCTTTTGAAAAGTGTCTGTTCATATCCTTCACTCACTTTTTGATGGATTTGTTTTTTTTTCTTGTAAATCTGTTTTAGTTCTTTGTAGAATCTGGATATTACCCCTGTCCGCCAAGATTTTACAGCAGAGGTTCTAAGATAACACGCTTCTGGATAATTAACATGGTTAAGAGAATGGTTTTAAGACTGGTGAAGCTTTGGTTTCAGGGCCCAGAGTAAATTTATTAACAGGTAATTCCCCTTTGATCTTCCTGGGAGAGGGCCACCCCGCACAAAATTAACATGAGCAATTACAGGGTAGACAAATGGGTGTGGGGTGAGGTAAACAGACTGAACTGGGAAGGCCTTTGACCGTCTCTCTCTCTCCCTAACTTAATGGACCACCTTCAGCCTGCCCCAGTAAAACCTTTTGGCCTTCCAGAAGGTCTGAGACTATCATCTATAACTTTCCTTAAATAATTTCTGTAATACTTTGCCAGCCAACCTGAGTGAATAGCAGTGACAGGCTCCCCTGGTGCTGGCCCCAAGTCATCTTGGCCCCTGCCCAGGCTTCCAGCCCCTGCCCACAGCTGCCCCCTCCAGGGGAGGCCACTGGCCAGGTCAGGGAAGGCTCTTGCTACCTGGGGAGAGGATGCCCTGGCCAGGAACTGTCCCTGAGCTTTCTGTAGTCCCTGTGTCCCTCGTGCCCTCAGGGCCCTGCCGCCCCTCATTGCTCAGCCTTCGTGTTAGGGGTGCAGGTCCTGGTGCTCTCTCTCCTCCTTGGTCACTCACCTCCCACTGAAGCCGTGCCATCCACACCAGTGTCCGAGAAGCCCTACCACCAGTACCCCAGGGATGTGGGGGGGCTTCTGCTCCACCTGCTGTGTCTGCCGAGGGCCTTTGGAGAAAGTGTTTTACCCAAAGAGGCAAGTCCTGTGACACTGGAGCCTGGCCCTCGTTGCTGTCAGCCCCCAGCGCCCTGTGCAAAGGCTGCTCATCCCAGCCTAAGCCCTGAAGACAGTGGAGGGCGGCCTGAGACACAGGACCCTCTCCCACCAACTCCAGGGGCCAATGCCAGGCTGGCTAGTGGCTGGGACAGCACAGAGGCGGCGGATGGGGAGGGTGGTGCTGGAGGTGGGGCATGCCGGCCATCTTTCGGGGGTGGTGGAGAGCCCCACGCCCTGCTTACAGTGGTGCCTCAGGCAGTGGCCCACAGTGCCCACTGCTTCCCCACATGACCTCGGCTTGTCTTTTGCCAGCTCCTGCCTGCCCCGAGATGCCAAACCCCAGAACCCCCAGAGCTTCCCTCACCGCCTGTGCCCCCAAGCGCCCACCCTCAGGGCTGGGCCTCTGCAGGAGGACAAGCCCATGCGGGCCTCAAGTAGAAAGACCTCTGTGGCCACCGTAGGTCCTCCGCACTGTGTGGGGGGCCGTGAGGACGGAGCTTCCTGCCCCCCGGGGCCCGCTCTGCTCCTGCTCCTTGGACCTGGAGGAGTCGTGTGCTCACAGACATCCGTCTGTGGTAAGCCAGACCCAGGATGGCCGCCTTTGGCTGCTGTGTGTAAAGCTGCTATAAACATGGGGGTACAAGTATCTGTTTGAGTCTCTGCTTTCAGTCCTTTTGGGTGTAGACCCAGCAGTGGGATTGCTGGATCAATGGTAATTCTGTTTTGTATTTACTGAGGAGCTGCCACCCTGTTTTCCATGGCAGTTGTACCGTTTTATATCCCTGCCAACAGTGCCCGAGGGCTCCAGTCTCCCCACACCCTTACCAAGGCTTGTTTTTGTTCTAACAACGACCGTCCTAATGGGTTAAACTGTACCTCACTGTGGTTGCGATTTGCATTGCCCTAATGATTAGTGGTGAGAAGCATCTTTTTGTGTGCTTATTCATCATTTTTATTTCTATCTGGAGAAATTTCCACTCAAGTCCTCTTGGCTGGGCATGCTGGTTCATGCCTATAATCTCAGCACTTTGGGAGGCCGAGGCAGGAGGATTGCTTGAGTTCAGGAGTTCAAGACCAGCCTGGGCAACATAGCAAGATCCTATCTCTATATTAAAATATAATAATAATCATGGCTGGGTGCAGTGGCTTATGCCTATAATGCCAACACTTTGGGAGGCTGAGACAGGCAGATAACTTAAGGCCAAAAGTTTGAGACCAGTCTGGCCAACATGGTGAAACCCTGTCTCTACCCAAAAATTAACCAGGCGTGATGGTGTGCACCTGTGCTCCCAGCTGCTCAGGAGGTTGAGGCACGAGAATCACTTGAACCTGGAAGGCAGAGGTTGCAGTGAGCCAAGACTGTGCCACCGCACTCCAGCCTTGGTGACAGAGTGAGATTCTGTTTTAAAAAAAAAGTAAAAATCAAATAATCATATTCTGCATAGTCATTCCGTATCAGATACACAATTTGCACCTATCTTCTCCCATTTCATGGTTGTGTTTTCACTATTCAGAGCGTCCTTGGTGCACAAATGGTTTAAATTTAGTTTTTTTCTATTGTTGCTTGTATGTTTGGTGTTGTAGCCCAGAAATCACTGCCAAATGCAACGTTGTCAAGCTTTTCCCCTGGGCTTTTTTCTGAGAGTTTTATAGTTTCTACTGTTACATTTGGGTCGTTGGTCTTTTCTGAGAAGTTTTGGTAAATGGTGTGAGGTAGGCGTCCAGCACCATTCTCTTGAATGTGGAGATGGTGATGGGCTTTTCCGAGAAGAAGTGGTTAACCAGGATTTTTCTCTGCAGATGGTTCTGTGTTCTTGTTTTGCTTTGCCTCTGGCTGTAAACTGCTGGCAGAGCAGACTGTGGACATGAAATCAAAAGAACGTTTCAATTAAGGCCATTTGTTTAAACTGGCTTGGATGTGCAAGTAAACACACTTAGAGACAGACCCAGACATCTGAAACCGCTTGATGAATGTAGTCTACGAACAACAGAAATTCCACACACAGATGGAAATCTGACCCTTGGAAAGTTCTCTTATGTGCTGCTTTATCCTCAGCTCCTAGCAGGCTCAATACTGATTTGAAGAATGGATGGATTCCGTGAATCCTGCATCGTTGCTGCTTGTGGATTCCACTCATTCCTAGCGGTTTAGAGGCTACCCAGCCGGCTCCTTCTGTCTGGGTTTCCTCTGCCTGTCTGTGTGTCCAGCCAGCAACACCATTCTCCCTCCTGTCTTCTGGCGATGGTGGCCTTGCCTCCTGGTGTCACATGGGCACACGTCTCTGTGTTCGTCATCCAGGCGAGGGGCCTCTCATCTGCTGGCCTTGGGACCTGGCTTGCTGTGTGCTCTGGGCCTGGGAGCCTCCCTTTGTCCATAGACTCAGGCCATGTTTATACCCCGTGCTCACGTGTGAGGGTGTCTGCGGCACATGCGTGACATGGCCTGTGCAGGGCTCTCAGCTGCCCTTCCTGTCTTCTCTCCCCCAAGCCTAGGCAATCCTCCACTGTGTTGGGACACAGGGCCCCAATAAGGGGGTTATTATTTCTCCTTCGCTTGTGAAGCTTAGTTTGGCTAGATATGAAATTCTGGGTTGGAAATTCTTTTCTTCCTTTCTCCCTCTCCCTCTCTTGCCCTCTCTTCTTTCTCTCTCTCCTTCCTTCCTTCCTTCCTTCCTTCCTTCTTTCCTTCTCTCTTTCTCTCTTTTTTCTTTCTTTCTGAGTTTCACTCTTGTTACGCAGGCTGGAGTACAACGACATGATCTTGGCTCACCGAAACCTGCCCCTCCTATTTTCAAGCACTTCTGCCTCAGCCTTCTGAGTAGCTGGGACTACAGGCATGCGCCACCACACCTGGCTAATTTTGTATTTTTAGCAGAGATGGGGTTTCTCCATGTTGGTCAAGCTGGTCTGGAACTCCCGACCTCAGATGATCCAACCACCTTGGCCTCCCAAAGTGCTGGGATTACAGGAGTGAGCCACCGCACCCAGCCTGGAAATTATTTTCTTTAAGAATGCTGAATATTGGCCCCTGGTCTCTTCTGGCTTGTGGAGTTTCTGCTGAGAGGACCACCATTAGTCTGATTCCACTGCTGCTCCATCAGTGGCACAGAGACTTCCACGTCCTTGGCGCACACTGGCCCCAGGGGACCCAGACAAGGTGGTGCTGGGTGGGGGCTGGCATGGGCTGTGTATACCCAGGTAGAGTTGAGTCTGGCCCACACTGGGCACCTACAAATCAGGAAGGGCCCACCCACCTGGTACTTACACATCAGGGGTCCCCAACTCCTGAGCCTCAGACCACTAGTGGTCTGTGGCCTGTTAGGAACGAGCTGCACAGCAGGAGGTGAGAGGGGCAGTGAGCATTCCAGCCTGAGGGCCACCTCCTGCCAGATCAGCGGCTGTGTTAGAGTCTCAGGAGCACAGGCAACGGATTTTGGTTGTATGCTCCTGATGAGAATCTAATGCCTGATCTGAGATAGAACAGTTTCATCCCCAAACCATCCTCCTACCTGCATCCTTGGAAAAGTTGTCTTCATGGAATTGTTTCTGGTGCCCAAAAGGTTGGGGAGTGCTGTTGTAGAGCACACAGGAAGCTCTGTGACTTGGGGCACCAGGACAGAGGCCAGGGGCGATGGTGTAGTTTCAAAAGGCTGCATGCCTTTTGTCCTTCTTCCCTCAGGATGGGTGTGATGGGCCGGAAAGTCAGATGGGACTTCCCAGCACTGTCCCAGGTCCTCTTCTGCAGGGCCTCGGGCTGCCCCTGAGCCAGGAGACCACCACCTGGCCAGTCCCCCCAGATCCCAAGGGTGACCTTCCTTGCCTGGGCACATTCTGGGGGCTGGTCCCCGCTGGGCTGCCCAGTCAGCTTTCCCTGCCCGCTCTGATGGCGAGTCAGTCTGGGTCTCACTTGTGACTGCGAGTGGCTTTAGGACACAGGACACACAGTTTGCACCTCGGGGATTTGGGCTCTGGGCTGGAAACTCCCTCCTCGTCCCCTGCCTGGATGGGAGGACCCGGAGCACCTGGAGGTGGAGCCACAGTTGGAAGGAGCCTGGGTCCCTGAGTCACTGTGTGGCGCAGGCTCCGTAGACTGGCTGACAAGTAAACTTGCATAGGGTGAAATCACGGGGATTTCATTGCCATGAGGGCTTTCCTGAGGATGGGGGATCAGCGCAGGCCCCATGGGATGAGCCTGGAGGCCGGCAGAGGGAGGCCGAAACCTGAGCCTCACTCAACCTCACTCAACAGATGTCTGTCCAGCTCCACTGGGACCTCCATGCCACTGCCAGAGTGATTTCAGCAATCTGACAGTGTGACTCTCCTTGAGCCTCTTGGCCCCGACCACCCACAGATGAAGTTTGGGTGCGGAAGCAGAGCCGGGTGTCCCTGAGGTCGAAACGTCTTCCGTGACACAATCCAAATGGCCCTCTTACTCTTTGAAATAGCAAAATAAATACCAGCGTCAAGGCTCTGGATGGAGACCACTTTCGTTGCTCACATATTTCTGCTGTTTACTAGGATACTGTGTAAAGAATGACTTCTTGTTTTGATTTGGCTCTTCTTAAACTTGGTCTTGTTAGGCGAGGTTTCACAACCAGCACACAACTGGGGCTGCCACTTGGCTGCCCCTGTCTTTGGTGCCCGGCCCCACACCAGCCACCAGTCCTTCTCAGGCCTCCCAGCTCTGCCTCCGCATGCGTGGTCGTGCTGTCTCTCTGCACACAACCCAGCCCTCCAGACGCTGGGGTTCCCGTGCCCCACACACATTTTGAGAAACTCCGTGCCTCTAACACATTTTTTTTTTTTTTTTGAGACGGAGTTTGGCTCTTGTTACCCAGGCTGGAGTGCAATGGCGCGATCTCGGCTGACCACAACCTCTGCCTCCTGGGTTCAAGCAATTCTCCTGCCTCAGCCTCCCGAGTAGCTGGGTCTACAGGTGTGTGCCACCATGCCACAGCTAATTTTTGTATTTTTAGTAGAGACAGGGTTTCACCATGTTGACCAGGATGGTCTCGATCTCTTGACCTTGTGATCTACCCGCCTCGGCCTCCCAAAGTCCTGGGGCCTCCAACACATTTTTAAGTCAACGACTATGCAAATAAAGACTCCCGAAACCAAAGCTGTGTGTACGGAGCTGGCCGTAGTCGGGCCGGCACTGGCATCTGTGTTTGGAGAGACGCAAAGACAGGCTGGGAGAGGAAGCCTCGGAGCTGGAGAGAGGAGGAGGCACAGGTGTGCCGGGGAGGCCGGGGCCAGACAGCAGGCTTCCCGGGGGACTGGTGAGGGCTGCACCAAAGCTTTCCCTGGTTAGTCTTAAGTTTAAAGTTAAGCCAGGTGCGGTGGCTCACACCTGTAATCCTAGCACTTTGGGAGGCTGAGGCAGGTGGATCACTTGAGGCCAGGAGTTTGAAAACAGCCTGGCCAACATGGTCAAAACCCATCTCTAATAAAAATACACAAAAAATAGCCATGCGTGTTGCCAGGCACCTGTAATCCCAGCTACTTGGGAGGCTGAGGCCAGAGGAGCTGAGGCGAGAGGATCACTTGAACCCGGGAGGCGGAGGCTGCAGTGAGCCAAGATCGCAACACTGCACTCCAGCCTGGGCAGCAGAGCAAGATTCTGTCTAAAAAAAAAAAAAAAGAAAAAGTGGGGGCCAAAATTAGGGAAGGTAATTAATTAATTACATTTGTCATTTGATTTATTAATCCAGTCCCAGATGCTTGGGGCTGCTGGTAACAGGAGCTACTGCTTAGCTTCCGGAATGCTCTCTGGAGATAGTAGTCTCTCTTCCTATGAGCTAACACAGCAGCAGCCTCCTGGGCTGCTTACCAGGGATGAGGGTGGCCTCCCGGGCTGGTTATGGGTGGAGGGGGTGGCCTTCTGGGCTGGGTGCTGCAGATATGAGGGGGAGTTCCGTTCTTGTAGCCGGGCTGGCCACTGTCCATGTGCACATTCAGCCTCTCACAGCTAAAATTTCTCGTTGTAAGTTTAAATAGTTGCGTCTGATACATTGTAAAATCAATGCATAAGAAATAGCCATGAAGTCACTCTTCAAATGTATTAAAAACCCTAGTGATTTGATAGCCACTATTATCTGTTTTGAAAATACAGGCCAGCTGGGCGTGGTGGCTCATGCCTGTAATCCCAGCACTTTGGGAGGCCAAGGCCAGAGGATGACTCGAGCCCAGGAGTTCCAGACCAGCCTGGGCAACATAGCAAGATCCCATCTCTATAGACGTAAAAATAAAAAATTAGCCATGGTGTGGTGGCACGGGGCTGTGGTCCCAACTACTCAGGAGGCTGAGGTGGGAAGATCGCTCGAGCCCAGGAGGTCAAGTCTGCAGGGAGCCATGATCACATCACTGCACTCCAGCCTGGATGACAGAGCGAGATCCTGTCTCAATTCACTCATCATCCATCCATCCATCCATCCATCCATCCATCCATCACTCAGTTTAAAAGAACAAAACCCCAAGAAATCTGAAGAGCTTACAACAAAAAGACGCTCTGTATTCCCTGTTCCTCCTCGGTCTGGCGCTGCTCCCGAGATGGCTACATTTAACCTTCTTGCAGTGCCTCTGAGGGGTCCCCTCTGCTCTCTTTTTGTTTCTTTCAAAGGCGTCCGTGTTTCGCTTGAGAGCCCTGCTGTGAGCCACAGTCTACTTGTGCAGGCTGCCTGTGGCTCCCCCAGAACACCACGTCCTCACCCCCAGGGCCTGTGCTGTGGGGCCTCACGCTGGAAAAGGGACTTGGCCGATGGGATTAAATAAAGGACCAGGGCTGGGCGTGGTGGCTCACGCCTGTAATCCCAGCACTTCGGGAGGCTGAGGTGGGTGGATCACCTGAGGTCAGGAGTTCGAGACCAGCCTGACAAACATGGAGAAACCCCATCTCTATTAAAAATACAAAATTAGTCAGGTGTGGTGGCCAGTGCCTGTAGTCCCAGCTACTCGGGAGGCTGAGGCAGGAGAATTGCTTGAACCCAGGAAGTAGAAGTTGTGGTGAGCAGAGATGGCACCATTGTACTGCAGCCTGGGCAACAAGAGCAAAACTCCGTCTCAAAAATAATAATAATAATAAAATAAAAATAAATAAATGAAGGAGCTGGCCACGGAGGTGCAAACCTGGATTAGCTGGGTGGGTGTCAGGTCACCACAGGGTCCTTATGAGAGGAAAGCAGGGGATCAGAGTCAGCGGAGGAAGCCAAGATCAGAGGGGAGCAGAGGCTGCTGACTTTGAAGCTGGAGGAGAGCCTGAGCCAGAGGGACGCGGAGCCCAGATGTGGGGAGAGGGACACGGGGCCCAGATGCAGGGAGAGGGACAGGGAGCCCAGATTCAGGGAGAGGGACGCGGAGCCCAGACGCGGGGAGAGAGACAGGGAGCCCAGATGTGGGGAGAGGGACATGGGGCACAGATGCGGGGAGAGAGACAGGGAGCCCAGATTCGGGGAGAGGGACACGGGGCCCAGATGCAGAAAGAGGGACACGGAGGCTCCCCTAGTGCCTCCAGGGGGAGCGGGGTCCAGCGACACCCGGATGGGAGCTTCTGGCCTCCAGGGCTGCAGGAGGAATGTATGTTCCTGAAGCCACTGCGGCGTCAGCGACTGCAGCCTCTGCAACCACAGCTATTATCACAACGCCCATAAAACACGCTTCGGCACCATCACTACAGAGACAGCTGTGCGCTGGTTACGAAAACTTGCCTAACAAGAGCATGTTTAAGAAGAGCCAGATCAAAACAAGAAGTCATTCTTTACGCCGTATCCTAGTAAACAGCTTGCAGAAATATGTGAGCAAGTGAAGTGTCTCCATCCAGAGCCTTGACGCTGGTGTTTATTTTGCTACTCAGAAGAGTAAGAGGCCATTTGGCTCGTGTCATGGAGGACGTTTTGACCCTGGTCTCCCTGCTGGTAGCCGCGTTGGTCCACGCTGTGCAGCTGGGCTCCAGGCCGCTTCCCACGGACAGGGCGATACTTGGGGAAGAGGCTGAGAGCTGGGGTCTGGGCGGCTGGGCTGGGATCTGCACCGGGTGGGGAGGAGAAGCCCACGGCCCTGAAGTTTAGGGGTTCCCAGAAGAGGAAGCCCAAGCCATGCCGGATGCTTTGCAGCCTGTCTGAGCCAGGGTGGTGGGGAGCCCAGCTCGGGGACAAGGAGGACGCACCGGCTCACAAGGACTGTACTTGCTGAACTTCCAGGACAAGGTGAGCTCACCTTCCCAAACCCATCAGTGCTCACCACGAGGCCAGCGTCTGGCTCATAATCGGGAGGGGCTTTGGGGACACCCACTAACAGCCATGTTGCGGCCTTGATGCAGCCAGGAAAACCAAAGCTGCCCCTTATTTTTCTCCTTCCAGATCACAAGAGTCCCTTGGAGTGTGGTTCTTTGTGGCTGTCCGTGATGTGTTTCAATTCCTCCTAGGAAACAAGAGTAAGGCACGATGGCCGTAAAACAAATATTAAAATGTTGCATGTACTCTTGGGACAGATATTGTCTTGAGTGATGGCCTTCCTGACCCTGACGAGTGCCCGTGCTTATCCTGAGCTTGACTGAGAGCTGAAGACCCCTGCCAGAAGGGGGATGGCCCCAGCCAGCCAGTCCCTGCCCTGCCCAGGGACTCCAGGAGCCGCCAGCAGATGCATGCTCACATATCTATTTATTTTGTTTCTTTTATTTATTTATTTTTGAGAGGGAGTCTCGCTCTGTCACCCAGGCCAGAGTGCAGTGGCGCAGTCTCGGCTCACTGCAACCTCCGCCTCCCAGGTTCAAGTGATTCTCCTGCCGCGGCCTCCCAAGTAGCAGGGATTATAGGCACGTGCCACCATGCCCAGTTAATTTTTGTATTTTTACTAGAAACGGGGTTTCACCATGTTGGTCAGGCTGGTCTCAAACTCCTCACCTTATAATCTGCCCACATCAGCCTCCCAAAGTGCTGGGATTAGAGGCGTGAGCCACCACACCTGATAGATACATATTTTTAATCGAGTCTAACCATGATCGCTGAGCCATCTTTCATTTTTTTTTTTTTTTTTTTTGTAAGTTGCCTCTGCCAAGAAGAAGCCATGAGTTGGCTTTCACAGAATGGGCGCCTTTGGTGGCTACATAGAAATCAAACCTGGCTGTGGGCCTGATCCACTCACAGAAGTGGCGTCGACACCTTATTTATGATCTGGGACGTTCAACACCATCTTACAAAAGATTCATACAGTACACACAACACACACACACACACACACACACACGCACGCACACAAAATCAAAAGAGCAAACATAGATGCAAGAAAGATCCCACCTGCAGCATAAACTTTCGGAACAAACCTTTCCATTAGCAAAAGTGGCCCTGTCTAAAAATATACTGAGCGCCCTAAGATCCCGTGCAAACAGACCTCTGGTTACGTAGGGTGTCATCGATCATGAGACACTTTGTTAGGCGCTCCCGTGGGATCGGAGCCCTTCCTGGGGGGACTTCTCCATTGGTAATAAAGATAGAATTGAGAATTTCAACTACTGGATTTTGCCCACTTACGGCATTGATGGAGAATTTCCATCCCGCTGTTTATGCACACAACTTCCAGCCTTTCAGATTTGGTGGTGATGGGTTGGTGAACATCAGTCCTAAAGTGGTAGCTTTCACTCAGCGGTGATGTGACCCTGCAGGTGATCCTGGCAGTGCCTGGAGGCATATTTGGTTGTCATGCCTCAGGGCAGGGGTGCCGCAGGCACCGGGCGGGTGGAGGCCAGGGCGCTGCTGAGTACCCTCACCACACAGGACGGCCCCAGGCAAAGACGCCCTGGTGCTGAGAGCAGAGCCCTGTTCTAAGGGACGGGTGGCTGGGGCCTGGCTGGAGGGTATGAATGACATTCTGGGCTGGTCCCCCAGGGCCCCAACTGCTGAGTCATGGGCCCACATGGGCCTGCAGGCTGTGCGTCCCTCTCTGCTGTTGAGATTGCATCAGCACAACACCCACAGCCACGACGCAGGGGCACGCGCCTCAGTGATGCCAGAGTCGGGGGCTTGAGCTGTGGAGCCAGGCTTCCTCTTTCAGGCCTGGGGCAGCTCCTCTTGTGGGAGGCCCAGCTTCAGCCTCGTCTGTGGCTTCCTGGTGGGAGGATGCATGCCTTGAGGGACGTTTGTCTGAGATGGTCCACATCCTCCTCGGGAGGACACAGAGCATCAGTTCCATGTGCACTGTGGAGGCCTTGGATGCCTATGCAAACTTGTCACTCACAGCCAGACCTGTCTGTCAGTCAGGGAGCAGGCGGGTTGTCCTGCGCTGAACCACAGATGAGCTGATTCCGGTCATGCAGGGCGGGTGAGGACCTCTTGGCCAGCCTGTTAACATAGCACACACAGCTTTGCTGCCCGTAGAATCCAGGGCCTCCCACGTGTGGCATCCCTCTCCACCCCTGCGGCTGAAACCCTGCCCTGGAGGCAGGCTCTGGTGAGACGCCCCTCATGGCACCCGCCTGGCAATGGACCACCCTCAGGTCCTCCAGCTCAGCGTGCCCATTCGGGACCCCTGTGTTCTGTCCTGGGGTAGTGGCTCAGGTTTGTTTTAAAGCCATATCAGCTCCCAGAGTCACAGAAACATCCAGGGAAGAAAACAGGATCCGTTTACAGATGTTTTAGCTGATTCATAGTTTAATCAAGAGAACCTGGTGTTTCTTCCTCAAATTTCCTAGAATTGGTCTCATAATTTACCACCTAGGGCAGAGCCGTGGCCAAGGCTCCCACAGGCAAGCGTCTGCGTCAGCGCTGCCGAGATCTGCCGAGGACATGCTTCTCTCTGCAGCCTGGCACCAGTCTCAAGGCCATCAGCTCTGACAGTGTCACCTCCTGGGACCTTCCCCTCACCTGTGGTCCCAACAGCATGGGGGCCTGGTGAAAGGGCTCCGGCCTGCTGCCAGGGATGGCTCATTCAGGCACAGGGCTCCTCATCCACTCTGGCCCCCGAGGTACCAGGACGGCTGGTGAGAGGCACATCTCATTCTGAGACCTGCCAGGCTGCTGGGGCAGGCACCTGGTGTACAGTAGTTCCATGCGTGGCAAGGTCATGAGCAAGAGCCACGCGTGATGAATTCAGGCCGTCCACTGTGGCGATCCTGGGAAGGCTGATTCTGTAGGAAAGGATTGGCCTTGGACCATCGCTGTTCAATGAAAAAATTCCTGGATCGCTGTCTGTGCCCTGCGTTTACCCCAAATGTGATTCCTCCTGGGGGTCACAACTCTGCCTTGGACACAGGCAGAGAAGAGGGACCGACAATGAGGCCAGGGTGGGGGTCTCTAGGCGGCCCACCATGGCCCTGCAACTCGAAGAAAACTCATAGTTCCTGGTCACCCGGATGCCCTGGAAGGCACTTGGATTTACTACAGGGCCCCCTGAGAGGCAGCCACCACAGGATGCCTTCTGCCAGCCCGCTGAGGGCTTAGGGACTGGGGAGGGGACACTGAAGCAGAGGGGAAAGTGGCGTCTACAGGCTGCTTCTCGCTTTATTATTTTACAGTTTACCCATCGGCTTCCTGCTACATATGGTTACATTTTAACTCTTTTACAAACACATTTCTTCCCCCATCCTCTCTGTCATGACTTTTCTTTTTTCTTTTGGAAACCGAGCTCCCTCTGTGGCCCAGGCTGGAGCGCAGTGGCGCAATCTTTGCAACCTCCATCTCCCAGTTTCAAGCGATTCTCCTGCCTCAGCCTCCTATGTAGCTGGGACTACAGGCATGCACCACCACGCCCAGCTAATTTTTGTATTTATAGTGGAGACAGGGTTTCACCATGTTGGCCAGGCTCGTCTTGAACTCCTGACTTCAGGTGATCCTCCTACCTCAGCCTCCCAAAGTGCTGGGATTACAGATGTGAGCCACCCGGTCCAGCCAATTTCTGTTGTTTTGAGGCTCCCCCTCCCCCACTACCACTGCCCTTGTCTTCAGTGTGTGGCACTTTGTTGCGGTAGCCATGGGAAGCTCATACCCCTGATATGATGGATGCTGGGAAAACAAGGATATTATTGAAACAGTGCAGGAAAGAAGACAGGCATGGCTGGGCGCGGTGGCCCACGCCTGTGATCCCAGCACTTTGAGAGGCCGAGGTGGGCAGATCACCTGAGGTCAGGAGTTCCAGACCAGCCTGGCCAAGACAGTGAAACCCGATCTCTATTTAAAAAAAAAAAAAAAAAAAAAAAAAAGACAGCCTTGGCCAGGACACCTGGGCTTGGTGGCTCATGCTTGGAACCCTGGCACTTTGGGAAGAGGCTGAGATGGGCGGATCATTTGAGCCCAAGAGATGGAATTTGCAGTGAGCTGTGATGGCACCGCTGTACTCCAGCCTGGGTGACAGACAGAGTGAGACCCTGTCTCTAAAAAATAAAAAATAAGGCTGGGCACCATGGCTCATGCCTGGATCCCAGCACTTTGGGAGGCCAAGGTGGGCAGATCACAAGGTCAGGAGATTGAGACCAGCCTGGCTAAAACGGTGAAACCCCATCTCTAAAAATACAAAACATTCGGCTGGGCGCAGTGGCTCATGCCTATAATCCCAGCACTTTGGGAGGCCGAGGCGGGCGGATCACGAAGTCAAGAGATTGAGACCATCCCGGCCAATGTGGTGAAACCCCGTCTCTACTAAAAATACAGAAATTATTCCGGTGTGGTGGCACACACCTGTAGTCCCAGCTACTCGGGAGACTGAAGCGGAAGAATCGCTTGAACCCAGGAGGCGGAGGTTGCAGTGAGCCGAGACTGCGCCACTGCACTCCAGCCTGGCGGCAGAGCAAGACTCCGTCTCAAAATAAATAAATAAAAATAAAAATAAAATGCAAAATATTAACCAGGCATGGTGGCGGCCACCTACAGTTCCAGCCACTAGGGAGGCTGAGGCAGAAGAATCGCTTGAACCCAGGAGGCAGAGGTTGCAGAGACCTGAGATCACACCACTGCACATGAAACCCTGTCTCTACTAAAAATACGAAAAATTAGCTGCGCATGGTGGCAGTGCCTGCAATCCAGGCTACTCTGGAGGCTGGGGCACAAGAATCACTTGAACCAGGGAGGTGGAGGTTGCAGTGAGACAAAATTGTACCACTACACTCCATCCTGGGCAACAGAGCGAGACTGTCTCAAATGAACAAACCAGAAATTTATTCTTCTGCGGTTGCTGTGGACGTCCAGCCTCTGGAAGTGTGAGAGGTATGTGTGTGTTGTGTAGGTTGCCCAGGCTGTGGAATTGTGTTATAGTGGCCCGAGCGGCTGAGACACCTGCCTGTAGGCCAGGACTGTCCCTCCACAGCCCAGCTTCCAAGCCGGGCAGAGCAGGGGTTTGGCACGAAGACCCCGGCAGGGCTGGGGCTGTGCTGGAATCCACCCAGAGGGTTCCTGCCCCTTGGGCTGCCCACCAGGTCCCCTTTCTGCTCTGATCAACGTCATGGGGGCCACAGTACAGGGGGCCAATATAAGCTGGGATCGTCAGACGTTAGGAAATACCAGGGAAGAAGAGAAAGCGATGCTTTCGGGAGACATGGGCACACACTCGGGGCAGCCAGCAGGCAGCTCTCTGTAGGCAAGGCTGTTGGAGCAGACGGAGATCCCGCACAGATACCTGCTTCCTCCACCACCTCAGCGTGTGGCAGGGCCCAGGCCGGCTCCCCTCACTTCCTCTGTCTGTCTTGGTGGCCTCAGGCCGTGGGCTGTGATGCCGGCTAAGCTGCGTGGGTGGCCAAGGGTCTGAGCTGCGCCACGCCCAGCCTGGTCTCTCCCGAGCTCTCCTGCATCCCCGTCTGCTCCTCCTGTGACCTCTCGGTTGACTATCACTGCTGCACCAGCCTCTCCCCCGACGGCAGGCACAGAAAGCCTCCTTCTCCCAGCCCGCCCTGCCGCCTGCGTTTGGAGGCCTGCAATTCCCTTCTCCCAGGAGACGAAGCAGCCACATCCTGTTGGGGCCCAGAGAGGTGCTGAGGCAGCCCCGGCCCCTTCTTTCCTAGAAGCCTGCCTGGGAGTGGCTTCCCTGGACTAAGAACTGTCCTTGTCTCTCGGTCTGTGGGCACTGAGCATGCAGTAGGCGCTCAGTAAATGCTTGCAGGCTGATGACCAGACATTCGCCCTCATCTTGGTGAACTTGGCGGCCGGGTAGGGGCTGGGCTGGTCTGCTTTGCTGGGATACGGGAGGAACACTGCCCCATCTGGACGGTCAGACCAAACGCAAAGTGTCCTTCTCCTGGAAACGAATCCCAGCGGCCCCAATACTTGGGGCTTTCTGAGTTTTCCCTGTGCACGTGTTTCCTGCAAATCCTTCAGCTTTCTTCAGAGTTCCAGTCAGCTTCTGCCCACAGCCTCTGGGGAGCAGAACAGGAGTCCCGCAGCAGGGGAGCCCTGAGGCCTACGCTGACCACCTACCAGGAGTCCTGCAGCGGGGGAGCCCCAGGCCCACCCTGACCAACCACCTGGAGCCCGGCAGCAGAGGCTCTGGGCCAGCTTCTGCAGACGCCGGGGAGGGGCAGGAGGCTCAGGGCAGGCCTCCAGCTGCAGCCACCTGCTGGGTTCTTCCCGGCCCTGCACAGACAAAACCACTTCACTGAGACCAAGGCATTGCTGCAAAGGGTTTCACAGACACCAGGCTGGCCGTGCCACGTGGGAGACGGCGCCGTTACTCAAATCAACTCCCCCAGAGTTCGCACGCTCCGCTTTTTCAAGGATAGTTTAGCGGGTCAGGGAGTCGGCTTCCGGGTGGGGCCACAGGACTGGTTTGTGGTGGGCCGGGGATTCGGTGGGTCCAGGTCCAGGTGGAGCCATCATCATCAGAAATGCAAAAACCTGAAAAGACACCTCAAAAGGCCGATCTTAGGGTCTACAATAGTGGTGTCATCCGCAGGAGTCATTGAGGAAGTTGTGGCCTCCAGAATAATGGCTGTTAGAATTTTTGCAAAGGCAGTTTCACAGGGACGAGGCCATGACAGGGGGCACAGCCCTTTGGGACTCCAGGGCTGCACCTGCACCCCCACATCAGCTCAGTGGACGCCTGATTTCCCCACTGCCCAGGGCTGACACCCACCAGCACCCCCTGCAGAGCAGTTATGGGAGGGGGCTCTGTAGGGAGGGTCCCCTTGGGCTGGGGTGAGCCAGCCCAGAGCCAGGCCCGAACCTGCCGTGGGCTCTGCCCAGGGCAACCAATGCCGCTTCCTTTTGTGGCCCCACCCCATGGGCTCTCTCCCCAGGCCTGTTCTGCCTGACCCTGCTGCCCCATCCAGCTGCCATCCTCGACAAGCAGCTGGCCTCCGGCCCCCATGGCCCCACCCCTCTGGTCTCCCTGAGGACCCCTATTTCCTGCGGGCTTCTGGCAATGGGCTGCTCACTCCCCCCACCCCAATTCCTCTGCCATCTGTGAGGCATGGAGGAGGGGCCTGCCCTGTGCTGGTCTCTGTGACTCAGACACTTCCGCAGCCAGGCCCAAGGGCTGGGTGCAAGGCCGGCAGGTCTGCTCTTGAGGTGGATGGTGAGGGCACCCTTGACCACAGCAGGCATTGTCTGCTGAGGACCTGGGGTGCAGATGGGGACAGCTGCAGAGCAAGTGCCCTTCTAGGCGCTGGAACTGAGGGCTGGACAGGACAGGGTCTCAGCTCACACAGTGTGGCAGCCAAGCGTGCTGGCCGTGGGGGTTCTCTCTGAGCAGAGCCCAATGGAAGTGAGGAGGGCATGTGTTATGGGAGCGTTGTTTGGAGAGGGAGCCTCGGGTACAGGCAGCTATGCAAGCTCCAGTGCCCATGGGAGAAATGGAGGGAGGGAGAGGGAAGGGGACAGGGCTGTAGGGGTTACCTGCTCTTAGGGTGGGAGTGATGCCTGCAGTCTTGGTGTCGAAGGGAAGACCGGGGAAGAGGGAGGCAGGAGGCCTGGGAGAGAAAGGGAAGAGCTGTGGGCGGCAGAGCGGGCTCTCAGCATCGCTGGGTCCCAGGCTCCACCCCACGCGCCACCTCCCCCCAACCCCTGCCTGCACCTGGAGGCCTCCCTACCCCAACCTCTGTCACTTGGCTCCGCCATGCTCCAGACCCCTCCCCCCCGAGTCCCCAGGCCCCAGACTCCCCCTGCCCAAACAGCACTGACCAGGCCCCCAGGGCCTGTGCCTGCAGCCCCCAGGGACCAGTGGGTGTAAAAAGACACTTCGGCCACTCTGGGGACCTAGGAACGACCCTGTGAAGCGAGTGTTAGCGTGTTTGGAGCACCCAGCCGAGCCTGAAGGAGGACTGGGCCCCGCAGTGGGAGCCATGACCCTTCTGGGTTTTCTGATTTTAGCCCCACACTGCTTTTGAGCAATTTTCCAATCTGTAAATTACAGATAACAGAGCAACGCAAGTAACTCCTGCTCACAGCTGCGTGTAGTGGAGTTGACAGTGCCCCCTAAAAGCTATGTGTGAGCTCCAACCCTCATGCCTATGCATGAGCTTATTTGGAAATAGGGTGTTTTCAGATGTGTCATTAAATTAAGGCTTTTTTAGACAGAGTCTCGCTCTGTCGCCCAGGCTGGAGTGCAGTGGCGTGATCTCAGCTCACTGCAACCTCTGCCTCCCAGGTTCGAGTGATTCTTCTGCCTCAGCCTCCTGAATAGCTGGGATTACAGGCACCTGCCACCACGCCCAACTAACTTTTGTATTTTTGGTAGAGACAGGGTTTCTCTCTATCGGCCAGGCTGGTCTCGAACTCTTGACCACAGGCGACCTACCTGCCTTTGGCCTCCCAAAGTGTTGGGATTACAGGCGGGAGCCACTGCGCCCCCTTAAATTAAGACTCTTGAGATGAGATCATCCTGCGTTATGTGGAAGGACCCTCAATCTGATGTCTGGCACCCATGTGGAAGGAACCAGAGGGCAACCACAGGGGGAACAGGGTCAGAGACTGGAGCGCGGCGGCCTTGATGCGGGGACAGCAGGGCTGCCAGCCACACCAGAGGGGCTGAGGGGACCGGATTCTCCCCGAGTTCCCAGAAGGAGCCAGTCCTGCCACACCTTGATGCTGGACTCTGGCCTCCAGAACTGTGCAAGGACAAGTGGCTGCTGTTTCTAGCCCCGGCCTGCGGTCTGCTGTCCAGCAACCTGGCGGCCAGGACAGCACGCAGACAGCCTTTGCCTGGGGCTGCCCACAGGTTCCTGCTGCCCACCCGCCCACCGGCTGGAGAGCCAGTGCTGGTGAGTCAGGGGCCCCTGCCTTCCTTTACCCCGAGCACACGGGTGCCTTTGCCGCCTCCCCTTTGGCCTGGCTGCCACATCATCTCCCCGGTTTCTGCGCTAACAACGAGTTGAAGGAAATCCTGAACAGGCGTTCGTGTTCTGTCTGTATCGGAGTCTATTTGATTCTTGTTGACACTTACCTTTGAGCATGACTAGCTTAGGGATTGTGAAACAGAAACTTCTAGATACGAAATCAGTCTCCTGGCTGGGACCCAATCACCTGCTCAGTTTTGGTTACCTGTGATTAAGAATGCCCTGGGGGAGAAGGCTCCCCTCCACACAGCAGCTCTAAAACCGAAAGGAACGGGCTGTGAGCAGCTCTGTTCAGCCCGGGGCCAAGCACGTGTGCCCCTCTGGGAGATGCGCACCAGTGAATCAGGACATCGCGGTCACAGCCGTCCGGTCCCAGGAGGCTGACTAGGGGTGCAGGGGTCACTTTTCTAATGTGGGTGGGTCTGTGTCCCCTGCAGGAATGTGGCCACCAGGAAGCTTGTCAGCCAGTGGTCAGCCCCAGCCCCTCTCCAGGCCCCGTGGGCCCTGCTGAGCAGGTGGCGGTTCCTCTCACGCCAGCGCCTTCCACCTCCCCACTCCCATCTGCGGCCCCCCAGCCCAGGCGACTGACATCCATCATGGCAATCGCTATTCCAGAGGTATACGCAGTGGGTGGGGCCAGGAATCGCCCGCCATGCCTCACTCACTGGGCACCCAGGTCACCTGAGGCCAGGGAGCAGCCACTCGCCCTGAACATGCTGCCCAGGCCCCTGAGACACCCAGCCTGGACCACCCGGCCACTTCTGCTTGGGTCCCAGCACCCCCGAGGCTGTGGAGAGGTCACGTCTGACTGCATTTCCGGCTGGCTGCCCAGGCGTGGGCACCTGGTCGCTTCCGGCTTCCTCCGCCAGCTGAACCACACATCTGCTCTGTCCCAGGCTTTCTGGAGGGGTTTTCCGAAGTGAGACCGCAGGGGGCCTAGGAACGGAGCACACCTGGGGAAGGTGGGCAAGCAGCCCTAGGTGGAGGGAGGCCGCCACTATGTAGCATTTATTCATTCATTTGTTCCTCCCCACCACTGTCTTGGGCATCAGGGAAACAGGTGTACCTGGCCCACACGCAGAAGGGCCGCCACTGACTGGGTGACTCAGAGCCCGGGGGGCAGGGGTGATTTGAACACAGTCATTGTCCAGGGACACACCTTCGCCTGGACCAGAGCTTCCCACTCCAGGCCATTTTAAACCCCAGGGGACACTTGACAAAGTCCAGAGGCATTTTGGGTCGTCACTTTCCAGCCCCGGCAGCTGGGGTTGTTCTATGTCTGTGTCCATCTGGCCTCTCTCTTCAGCCCTCCTGCTCCCGGGGGCAGCTGCTCTCAGCCATTCCTGCCCTCACGTTGTCACCCGGCCTGTCCTTCTAGCTCTGCACATTTGTTGTGGTTGGAAGGAAAAGGATGTGAATGTGCGTGTTCAGGGAAGCAGACCCTGTGACACCTCCCTCAGTGTCTTGCCTCTGTCCCCAGGAAGAACCCAGGCCTGAGTGATTCATCTGGGCCTCAGGGCCAGGAGAGACTGAGCCTCCTGTGGAGGCGGTGAGATCCTATCACAGTGGAAGGGGAAGGGCTGGAGCCTCAGGGGAGGTTTTGCGGGGGAGCCAGGAATGGAGGGGGCTGAGGCTCATGGGAGCTGCAAGGGCACAGAGGGGAGGGCATCCTAGGGCCCTCCTAGGATGGATAGACACCTGGGTGGGCAAGAAAAGGTCCTCTCAGAGGGCCAGGGAGGGCCAGGGAGGTAGCAGCGAGCCCTGACTGATTGCATGAGCTTGACTGGCTGCCTTGTCCTCTAGCTAGTGGGCTGTGTGGGTTTTGGGTGGGGCCCCATAACATAGCCATATTGCTGGAAGGTGAGGCTGAGGGAAGAGGAAGGCCCAATCTTGGGAGGCTGACCTGGAGGGCAAGCAGAGGCAGGTGGTAAGGATCTGCGTTACCTGTTGAAGTGACAGTGGGGGACATATGGCAAGGAAGGAGGCCCTGGATCCTCAGGATGGGGATAGTGGATATAAGGGTGACAGCTAATTGATGTCCACATGCACGAATGCCCACCTGCATGGATGCCCACCTGCACAGATGCCCACCTGCATGCATGTCCACCTGCACGGATGCCCACCTGCATGCATGTCCACCTGCACAGATGCCCACCTGCACGGATATCCACCTGCATGCATGTCCACCTGCACGGATGCCCACCTGCATGCATGTCCACCTGCACAGATGCCCACCTGCACGGATGCCCACCTGCATGCATGTCCACCTGCATGGATGCCCACCTGCATGGATGCCCACCTACATGGATGCCCATCTTCACGGATGCCCACCTGCATGGATGCCCACCTACACGGATGCCCACCTGTGCAATTATCCATCTGAACAACCCTCTGGTGCCCTCCTCCTGCTCGCACATGTTCAAATCCTCCCAGTCCTACAGATGGTTGTTTCTAATGGAGTCATTCTGGGCATATTATTCCAAAACTTGCTTTTTCACATCTCCACTTCAGAGGAGAAATGTGTCTAGCTTGTTTCTTTGCTATAGAGCAGGGCCTGAGTGAGGTCAGGACCACAGAGCAGACCCTATGGGGGATGGTCAGGACACAGAGAAGGACACCTGAGGGTCTGGAAGAGGGTTTCCCAAGCTCCTGGTTAACCTGAGTGAGAGGCTCAGGCTGCCCCCATCCACCCTTCACAGAAAAATGGGCAATTGGCTCAGAGCCACCCATGCCACCACCCACACTAGCAGCAATTCAGCCGCAGCTCTCCGGCAGGCAAACCCTGGGAACACTCGGAATCTGAGACCCTGTCCTTTCCCGACAGCGGGGTGTGGTGACATGAGGAGAGACTGGGCACCTCCCTTCTGCTCACGAAAGTCACAGAGGGGACCTGGGACCCCAGGCTCCTGGCAATACCAGCATCCCACGAAGCACCTTTCTGGGACCCTCCCCACCAAAACGGCCTGCCCAAGGAATCAGGAGCCTGTGTAGAGGGGTCAGCTGTGCGTGGAAGAGCCCCAGGGAACAATCGTGGGCGGCTGGCAGATTAGCCACGTTCCCCACGGCACAGACCCTCACCCCTGTGGCTGGAGAAGCCCTCCTTGGGAGCAGGCCCAGGTTCCAGGCAAAATGACACAGACCGAATCCAGGAACAGACCAAGCAAAAGTGGTGAGCATTCTCCAGGTTCAGGGAACATTTCACTCATCGAGAGAATAGCTGGCCCTCCAGATTCGAGGGCTCCACATCCCTGGAGGCGATCAAACCAGACGCAAAGCATTTGAAAAAGAAAAGAAATTTAAAAATGACCAATAAACAAGAATGCAAATAAAACATACAGCATAGCTGTTGACTCAACATTTACGTTATGCTGGGTATGATAAGTGACCTAGTGACGGCTTACAGCACCCAGGAGGATGTGCACAGGTGCTTGGCAGACACGGCGCCGTTTTGTTCTGGGGACTCAGCATCTGCCAAGCTCTGTGCGAGTAGCGGTCCTGGGACTAATCCTTGGAGGATACCGAGGGACAACCAGATGTTATTATTTTATTTTTAGAGAAGTTTTTCTATATTGCCCAGGGTGGTCTCAAACTCTTGGGCTCAAGTGATCCTCCTGCCTTTGCCTCCTGAGTAGCTGGAACTACAGGCGTGAGTCACCATGCCTGACTTATGTTAATTAAAAAAAGTAATCCAGCAACCTGAAGAAAAGCCCACTGTCTTTCACCTTTGGAAGTTCCTACCCACCATGGGTAAGATTTCTGCATGGACAGGCCCTGATCCCCCAAACTTTCTCCAGAGATCCCTCCTCAGCTGGCCTCCCCCAGCCACTGTGGAAGAACATTCTAGGTTTCTTCGACAGCCCCAGGCCCACCCCTAGGGGAGATGACTGGTGACTTACTTGTGTCTGTCTCTCCAGCTAGGTGTGGTGCCACAGCAGAGGATGTGAGCACTGCAGTCCACACATTCTCGGCACCCAGGACAGGAGCGAACAAAAGGATGGATGGATGGATAAATGGATGGAAGGAGGGATGGAGTGAGGAAGGGAAGGAGGGAGGAATGGAGGGATGTGGGGATGGAGGATGGACAGATGCAGGGTTGGATGGAGGGAGGGATGGAGGGAGGGGTGGAGGGAGGGATGGAGGGAGGGATGGAGGGAGGGGTGGAGGGAGGGATGGAGGGAGGGGTGGATAAATGGAGAGATGGATGGATGGGTGGTGGATGGATGGATGGAGGGATGGATGGATAGAGGGATAAATGGATGGATGGATGGAAGGATGGATGGAGGGAGGGATGGATGGAAGGGTGGGAGGGATGGGCAGATGGATGATGGAGGGATGGATAGATGGAGGCTGAGTGGGATACACGGGAGGGAGGAATGTATGGAGGGATGGATGGATAAATGGATGGAGGGAGGGAAGGAGGAAGGGAGGGATGGACGGAAAGGAGAGATGCTGGATGGAGGAATGGGGGGGGGGATAAACAGGAGGGAAGGATGGATGAATGGAGAGATGGAGGGATGGATGGGTGGGTGGTTAGATGAAGGAAAGGAGGGCTGTATGGGAGGGAGGGATGGTTGGATGGAAGGAAGGATGAGGACACAAGGTCATAGGTTTGACAAAAGTCACCTCCTCAGAAGCCTCCGTAACTCACAGAATTTGAGGAGTCCCCTGTTTGATCCTCTCCCGGAACCCAGGCCACTCTGACACTGTCTGGTTTCCCTGCCTTCTGTATGGCTAGCCCTCCGTCGCCAATTCGTGAAACAGGTCCCACCATCTGCTCCGCCCTTCTGGGCAGGGACAGATGAATGTGGAATGAATGGATGGATTCCGGTGAATGATTGTGGAATGAGTGAAGACTGAGTGAATATGGGATGAATGAATGAGTGAGTGAATGTGGGATGAATGAGTGAGTGAATGTGGGATGAATGAGTGAGTGAGTGAGTGAATCTGGCATGAATGAATGAGTGAGTGAATGTGGGATGAATGAGTGAGTGAATGTGGGATGAATGAATGAGTGAGTGAATGTGGGATGAATGAGTGAGTGACTGGGATGAATGAATGAGTGAGTGAATGTGGGATGAATGAATGAATACAAAGCCCCCCGGCGCTTCGGCAGAATAGTTTCACTGGAAAGAAGATGTCCTGGACCCTGAACCCCACAAAGCCAACCTTGGGGCTTCAGCTGACAGTGTTAAAAATAGGGACCGTTAAAAAAAATTTTTTTAAACAAACAAATGGAAATTCCCTCTATCAAAAGGAGTCACTGTCATTCAATTCACAAAAGTTACGTTTTCAGGAGCTGAGGCCCGTTTCTTGAAAAATAACGCACCTTTTTGGGGGCTTCCCTGGGGAGAGCCCGAGAGTGAGGCCAGCTGCTCCTGAAAGCTGAGGCTGACACGTGGGGGTCTGTGCCCAGGGTGGGGTCTTTGGAAAACAGTCCCTCAACAGTCACTAAAGAAGACACTGACAGTTCATTCATGGTTTTTGCAAATAAACTATGGCCCCACATAAAAAATTGTTATTTAAGGAAAATGCCCTCAGCCAATTTGTCCTGGGGATTTTTCAAACAAAATAGCATTTGTCAGGGTGGAACTTCTCAATAGGAAATGCAAAGATCCAGATAAACAAATAACTTGGGCTGGGCGAGGTGGCTCACACCTGTAATCCCAGCACTTTGGGAGGCCAAGGCAGGCGGATCACCTGAGGTCAGGAGTTCAAGACCAGCCTGGCCAACATGGAGAAACCCCGTCTCTACTAAAAAATCCAAAAAATTAGCCGGCTGTGATGGTGGAAGTCTGTAATCCCAGCTACTCGGGAGGCTACTCGGGAGTCTGTAATCCCAGCTACTCAAGGAGAATCGCTTGAACCCATGAGGCGGAGATTGCAGTGAGCCGAGATTGCGCCACTGCACTCCAGCCAGCCTGAGCCACAGAGTGAGACTGCGTTTCAAATAACAATAATAACAATAATAATTTTGAGAAAGCGTGTTTGGTTGGCAGAAATAGTGTTTTAACAAGAGCACCATTTGCTTCTCCCTCACTTATAAGAATTCTGGAGGTGGAAAACCAGGGCTGGAGTTCTGGGATGTCAGCACCTTCCTCCCTTAGCATATGGACTCCCACAAAAGCTGCTGGCCAAGCACAATGGCTCATGCCTATAATCCCAGCACTTTGGGAGGCCAAGGCAGGTAGATCACCTGACGTTGGGAGTTGAAGACCAGCCGGCCAACAGGGTAAAACCCTGTCGCTACTAAAAACACAAAAAAATTAGCTGGGTGTGTTGGTGGGTAATCCCAGCTACTTGGGAGGCTAAGGCAGGAGAATCGCTTGAACTTGGGAGGTGGAAGTTGCAGTGAGCTCACCGCTACACGCCAGCCTGGGCAACAAGAGCAAAACTCTGTCTCAAAAATAATAATAATAATAAATAATTATTAAACAAATAATTGGTCACAGCAACACCAGGGCAAGGCAGTCCCCTAGCAGATAGAAAAATCCCAAAACTGGTGATCATCAACTTCCCCGTAAGACCTCAGGAGTTGGGTGAGTGGCTGAAGCATGTCTATTCAAAGGCAGAACAGTGGAGCGTAACTGGTCTGAGACCTCGTGGGGGCATCTGACAGGTAAGGGAAGAGCGCTTCAGGTAAGCAGGCGCACAACTCCAGGAAGCACAGCCACGCTCCTCCTAAGTGCTGACCAGCCACTGCACATGCCGCCCGCCCGCCCCGAGGGAAGAATCAGGGGAGAAGGCGTGCCAACAGATGGAACCCCAAGCTGGAGGTCCAACTGCACACTTGTCCTTTAAGTCACCTGCGTGTGCCTCTTCCAAGTGCACGTTCCTTCTGTCATTCCTGTTCTAAAGCTTTTTAATAAAAGTCACTCCTACTCTAAAGCTTTTTATTTATTTATTTATTTTAGAGAGAGGGTCTTGCTCTGTTGCCCAGGCTGGAGTGCAGTGGTTATTCACTGGCACGATCCCACTACTGATCAGCATGGGAGTTTTGACCTGCTCTGTTTTCCACCTGGGCTGGTTCACCCCTCTTTAGGCAACCTGGTGGTCCCCACTCCCAGGAAGTAACCATACTGATGCTGAACTTAGTGCGGACATCCGATTGTCAAGGCGCACTACAGCCCAGAACTCCTGGGCTCAAGCGATCCTCCAGCCTCAGCCTCCCGAGTAGCCGGGGCTGTAGGCACACGCCACCGCACCTGGCTCTAAAGCTTTTTAATAAACGTCACTCCTACTCTAAAACTTGCCTCGGCCTCTCCTTCTGCCTTATGCCCCTTGGCCAAATTCTTTCTTCTGAGGAGGCGAGAGCTGAGATTGCTGCAGACCTGGAAGGATTAGCCACTCAGGTTTTGGTGCCGTGTCACTTAGATAACTTCCTCCACGAACACATCTGCTGAAGTGACCGGCACCATCCTGGGCCCACGCAGATGACAAATCAACCACAGCCAACCTTGCAGTCAGTCTCTAGCCGGGAGCGAGCCCCAGCCTTGAAGTGACAGCCTGCTGCGGAGGGAATTCCGGAGGTGCCTGGCTCGGGTCAGGATCTGGCCCCCGAAGCTTCTAAGGAAACAGATGACCAGATAAGTGAGCATGGTGTGCACCTAACAGGCATCCAGGTCAACAAGTGTGCACAGGGCCGGAGCTTCCAGTGGGGGGGGAAGGCAGCCGCTCATAGCGTGCTCCCAGGCTGGACTTCAAGATGAAAGGAAGCATCTGTGGTTTGCTCAAAGTCGTGTCTTGAGACGGGGAGAAAGGAGGAAAGAAAAACAGGTTTAAAACACAGTTTGAAGCTACAGGCTCGGTGACTTAACGAGGCCCGTGTGACCCCCTGGAGGAGGTTTTTCAGGCTTCTCTGGGTGGACAAGCGGGGGTCACTTCAGTTGGCTGGGGACTTTGGGTTTTATCTTTATACTGGCCTGGGATGGAACTTTGCTAAAAGCCCCGGCCAGTTCTAACGTGACCTGGGTGTGTGCTAGTGGCTTTAGTCATCCAGGGAAGGCAGGTGCCTGGAGCCAAGATGCGGAAAGAGGCCAGAAGGTGGAGTCAGAAGATGGGGTGATTAGGGGCGTGGTGGCAGGTCAGTCACCTGGGGCTTCGGGGAGCTTCCTGGGCTCTGGAAGTGTATCGTGCTCACCCTCCCCTGCGTGTGGTGTTATTAATGATGTCATCAGGAGTGTCTGCTGGACTGTGACTTTGCTGTGCCATGCAAATACTCACAGGTGGCACTGCTGTCAGGAAGATGGAGGCTGGGCTGGGAGGCTTGTTTTCAAGGCCGTGGGTGTCAAACCCACAAACTGCAGAGCAGAACAGACTCGGCCGAGTGGACTGAGTCTTCTTCCCCTCACCTCCATCCTCTTGCCAACTGAAGTCAGAGGCGGGGAGGTGGAAAGCCCTAGGCTGAACAGGTGATCCCAGGTTTAGTACAGTCTCTCCAGTGTCTTGGTGGAGGAAACCAGCCCAATCTCTTTCTTATAAAGTGAGATCAGAGCTTGGCCTGAGCATGGACTGAGTGAGGCATTGGAAGCCAGCTGTTCTGGGGCTCCGGCCTGTTCAGAATCAGTTACAGGCCATTGAGAAGCAGGCTGTATATTGATTCCACTGCTTCCTGTCGCAGCCATTGTCTCTGTCTAAGCTCTCATCCAGGTCCCCCACCCGCCCTGCACACCTGCTGAGGATGAAAGCCTGTGTCCCTGACAGGCACGGGGGACCAGTGTCTTCCCAGGCCCTTGAGTGCCTGGCTGTGTGGGCAGCCCCAGGGCACGGTCTTCTACAGGACCTGATTAAGGGTTGAGGGGGTGGGGAGGTAGCACCAGGGTCCTCTGTCAACCTTACTGCTCTTACCTACGTGTGGACACTCTGCCACCTCTCTGGAATCCCCAGGGCTGTCAGGAGGGAGCCTGAATGGCTCACAACAAGAATTGTGTCTGTCCCTTTACCGTTTGCAAAACACCATCCCAAAAGTCAACTCCATCCCACGTGGCTTAAGGCAAAAGGGTTCTGTTTTACCTTAGGCTACACGGGATGGAGTTGCCCCAGCTGGCAGGCAAGACCTTTATCCCCAGTGCAACAAGAGGATTTCCCTCTGTGGACTCCCCACTGGCTGTGCCCTAAGATTGGTGCTGTATGCACAGCCCAGGCAGAGGAGCCAGGAGAGACGCCAGCAGGCAGGGGGCTGCTGCCCTAGGTGCATATTGTAGCATCTGGAAACATATCCCACTGCAGCTGCAGAGAAGTGCCTGGAAGAGGAGGAAGATGAAGAGGAGGAGGATAAAGGAGGAGGAGAAGGAGGAAGAGGAGGAGGAGGAAGAGGAGGAGGAGGAGGAGGAGGAAGA